>JAOTOM010001287.1:0-45000 GCA_034440615.1 Ashinkailepas kermadecensis
ACGCTTCGCTGATAAATTGGGTGAATTCAATTAAATCCAGTCACATCAGGGTCATGCCATATTTGAGTTGGCGACGGGAAAACATGTCGTAATGAACTAATATCTGAAACTGAAGTTCCTTCGCAATTCGCAATAATACGATACGAAGAAATAATACGCCTGGCATGATGTAGGAACTGGAGCGTGATATTGTAGGTTCGAAGTTATTTCGAACGTTCAGCTATCGGCATCGGCAGCAACATTCTTTCAAGAGTCAATCATAGGAGAAGAATGCAGTGCAGATATTCTGTGCATTCGCCATGCGCATCGCGGGGTGGAAGTGATCAATCGCAAATGAACAACACCACGAAAACAAAACAAGCTTACGGTGTACAGTAGGCTTTACTCGCAAATTGTACAGCAACAGCACAGCTAAACCAACATCCGCCGGGAAGGGCCACAATAACAAGTTAACCGACCACTTCCAACTCAACACTACGGCCCCCAAACAAAGAATAGCAGAACCCTGAGATGTTCAGAAGCCTATTGGAATTGTACGAGCTTCAATTTGTCCTTTGGGTTATCAAATTCAAGTATCAAAGTATTGGGGTTATCAAATTCCAAGATAATGAAGATACAATGACGTTATGTTTCACGATTGTCAGCACGCTCCTTGCGGTATTGCAAAGCACGGTTAATCCGATGAGCATGTCAACTGGATGTTTCAGAACATCCCAGCGGGTAAATGGATAAGACGTCAAACGGATACATTTTACGTTTCAGAAGAAGGATACGCTTGCAAAGCTTTCCATCCAATGACATCCTTCCAGCCCAACAACTGCACCCCTGTGGGCCACAGGGTTTCATGGCAGCCGCCGGTACACTGCCCTGAACGCTTCCGCGGTGGTCTCGGGCCAGCGGCTGGCATCATCCTTTTGTTTCGCTGTGAACTCGTTCAATGTCTGAACATGTCCCTTTTACCGGTAAAGCCACGTTTGTGGGAACGAAGTACTGCAGACTCAGGAGGCGCTGACGCACCTAATTTAACATGCAGTCATCCCGTGAAACAGACCGGTGTCGTGCTGATCCACCTCGGAATACCAAATCATTCCTCTGTTTTCGTATAAAACCGAGTGTGCTGAAGTCGAAGGAGCACTCGCAGACGTGCAGGGTAACTTTGTGACGCGGTAACTTTATTGCACCTGCGGTTCAGTTGATACTGCATAACAACTTGCACCCAACCTGTCTACCTTCTGCCGAAAGCATCCTTATTTAGCCCACTCTGTTGCAAGGTTATTAGCCATCACTAGACATTATAGCCCCGAGTGGGACTGGGCTGTTCCAGCTAATGAGTTCCCCTGTGATCATGTAAACCTGACTCGACCGTCAGCTTCACTCGTGACCACAGGCCCCAGTTAATGCAACGCAGCGGACTAATGAACTCGATGGGGCAGAAAACAGGACGAAACAACACGTTCGACGGCGTGGGCTTTGGTTTCCGGGCAGGCTGCTCTTGTCGGCCGTCACGGATCTTTGGTTTGCGGGCAGGCAGCTCTTGTCGGCCGTCACGGATCTTTGGTTTGCGGGCAGGCAGCTCTTGTCGGCCGTCACGGATCTTTGGTTTGCGGGCAGACTGATCTTGTCGGCCGTCACGGATCTTTGGTCTGCGGGCAGGTAGCTCTTGTCGGCCGTCACGGATCTTTGGTTTGCGGGCAGGCAGCTCTTGTCGGCCGTCACGGATCTTTGGTCTGCGGGCAGGCTGCTCTTGTCGGTCGTCACGGATCTTCCGAAGCAAGTAATTCAGATTGAATACATGCGAGTGTCGAACGAGAGTCAAGCCACTGTTCCACGGGCTGGCTCCCCACCACTAGTCCTGCAACATTTCCTCTTGTATTCCAATGCAGTTCATCTTGGACCTGGGAAGCAGCTAGGCGGTGGAGCGCCGCCAAAATCATGAGACTGGTAGCAGCCACTGCCCCGGAGCTACACTACTGTAGTCAGCGGTCGCGGCTCTGAACCACTGAGCACGCAGAGCATGTGGCCTCAGGGAGCAGCAGCACATCAGGGACATCAGGGAGCAGCAGCACATCAGGGACATCAGGGAGCATTAGCACATCAGGCACATCAGGGAGCATTAGCACATCAAGTGCATCAGACATCAGGGAACACCAGCACATCAGGGACATCAGGGAGCATTAGCACATCAGGCACATCAGGGAGCACCAGTGCATCAGGGACATCAGGGAACACCAGCACATCAGGGACATCAGGGAGCATTAGCACATCAGGCACATCAGGGAGCACCAGAGCATCAGGGACATCAGGGAACACCAGCACATCAGGGACATCAGGGAGCATTAGCACATCAGGCACATCAGGGAGCACCAGAGCATCAGGGACATCAGGGGAACACCAGCACATCCCCCGGTGTCAGGGACATCAGGGAGCATTAGCACATCAGGCACATCAGGGAGCACCAGTGCATCAGGGACATGGTTCATCAGGGAGCACCAGTGCATCAGGGACATCAGGGAACACCAGCACATCAGGGACATTAGGGAGCACTAGCACATCAGGGACGTCAGGGATCACATCAGGGACATCAAGGAGCACCAACACATCAGGGAGCACCAGCGCATCAGGAACATCAGGGAGCACACGCATGCCAGGCAGTCTGGGACACCACGGGACCGGCCGGCCGGATACGTACCTCCGGCCGGACACGTACCTCCATGCTGAGCGTCTGCGTCAGCGGGTTGGCGACGAGGAAGCTGAAGCCCTCCTCCCAGACCGGGTCCAGGGTGCGGTACTTGCAGGTGGTCTCCTCCTTGTGGCTTCCCAACACCAGGCGAACCAGCGGATTTGGCTCGGCCGCCGAGCGCGACGCCATCTGTCGACAAACGAGCAGACTGAACATCCTGACGCCATCTGTCGACAAACGAGCAGACGGAACATCCTGACGCCATCTGTCGACAAACGAGCAGACGGAACATCCTGACGCCATCTGTCAACAAACGAGCAGACTGAACATCTCGACGTCATCTGTCGACAAACGAGCAAACTGAACATCCTGACGCCATATGTCGACAAACGAGCAGACGGAACATCCTGACGCCATCTGTCAACAAACGAGCAGACTGAACATCCCGACGCCATCTGTCGACACACGAGCAGACGGAACATCCCGACGTCATCCGTCGACAAACGAGCAGACGGAACATCCTGACGCCATTTGTCAACAAACGAGCAGACTGAACATCCCGACGTCATCCGTCGACACACGAGCAGACGGAACATCCCGACGCCATCTGTCGACACACGAGCAGACGGAACATCCCGACGCCATCCGTCGACACACGAGCAGACTGAACATCCCGACGCCATCCGTCGACACACGAGCAGACGGAACATCCTGACGCCATCCGTCGACACACGAGCAGACGGAACATCCCGACGTCATCCGTCGACACACGAGCAGACGGAACATCCCGACGCCATCCGTCGACACACGAGCAGACTGAACATCCCGACGCCATCCGTCGACACACGAGCAGACTGAACATCCCGACGCCATCCGTCGACACACGAGCAGACGGAACATCCCGACGTCATCCGTCGACACACGAGCAGACGGAACATCCCGACGCCATCCGTCGACACACGAGCAGACGGAACATCCCGACGTCATCCGTCGACACACGAGCAGACTGAACATCCCGACGCCATCCGTCGACACACGAGCAGACTGAACATCCTGACGCCATCTGTCGACACACGAGCAGACGGAACATCCCGACGTCATCCGTCGACACACGAGCAGACTGAACATCCTGACGCCATTTGTCAACAAACGAGCAGACGGAACATCCCGACGCCATCTATCGACACACGAGCAGACTGAACATCCCGACGTCATCCGTCGACACACGAGCAGACGGAACATCCCGACGCCATCCGTCGACACACGAGCAGACGGAACATCCCGACGCCATCTGTCGACACACGAGCAGACTGAACATCCCGACGTCATCCGTCGACACACGAGCAGACTGAACATCCCGACGCCGTTGTAGACAAACTTCTCGTTCCGCGATCAGTGGGTAGGTACTCAAAACATTGGCAAATTGAATTGCTCTGGGTCGAGAGTATTTATTTTCCTTTAGAAAAGAGGCGGGTAAGAATTTTGTGAATTTTCACAGCTCCATTCGGGAAGTAAAGTGATCAGAGAACACCATATGGCACACCAGCACGGGAAACAATAAAAAGTCGTCGAAGACGGCTGACAAATCGCTGACGAAGTCGTCGTTAAGTGCACACGGGACCACAGCAGCACAATACACAGACGGTACGAAATACACGCATCCATACGTGAAACTTCATATCTCCTGGAATGGTGGGGTTATCGAGCATATCCAATGCTCGGTCGAGTGCCTCCCAAGGATTACAAAATTGAGGGCAATTGACGAGCGCCTTAAATTCACGTCGATTTAATCAGTTTTAGTATGCTTTGGCTTTCCCATTCTTTTCTGAGCTCTACCCATGCATACCTACAAGCCTGAGGAGCGAGTAGTCTATGGGTAAGTTGCCCGTCTCACAATCGAAAGATTGTGGGTTCGAGCCTCAACTGTCGCTAATCTTCTCCCGCAGCTAATCGGCGTGAGAGATTCGCGACGCTACATGACTCAACAGTCGACGTGTCGTAAGACCCAATAACTAACTAACACCTACAAGCCATACAGGCAGAACTGCCGCACACATGCACACACCCACGTCACAAACACATACAAAGGCAGACTATATACAACACCTGACAGTACACAGACAATAAGTACAAGACCACAGCAGACCACACAGACAGGCAGTATGCAACTCACAGGAGGCGACAGCAACCGCACACATAGTCTGCATACATGGAGAAGAGCAGCAGACTACAAACTGCATACACACAACAGCAACATAGTACACAGAAAGGCAACAAGCACACGCAACTGCACACAGCAGCAGCAGCAGCAGAAAACACAGTCACTGCACACACCAAAATGCAGCAGCACACACACCAACATTGGCAACAGAATACACATAACAGCCGCATAATACAAAGACATGGTACACATCAGAATGCAGCAGAATACACATAACAGCGGCAGAATACACAGACATGGTACACACCAGAATGCAGCAGAATACACATAACAGCAGCAGAATACAAAGACGTGGTACACACCAGAATGCAGAAGAATACACATAACAGCAGCAGAATACACAGACATGGTACAAGCCAAACTGCAGTAATACACACACGGCATCAACAGAATACCGAGGCACAGTACACACAAAACTGCAGCAATACATGTATACAGCAGCAGCAGCATACCCAGGCACGGTACACACGAAACTGAAGTAATAGACACACAGCAGCAGCAGCAGCAGACCCAGGCATGCTACACACCAGACTGCAGTAACACACAGCAGCATACCCAGGCATAATACACACCAGACTGCAGCGATACACACACACAGCAGCAGACCCAGGCACGATACACACCAGACTGCAACAACACACACAGCAGCAGCAGACCCAGATATGGCATACACGAGATTGCAGCAATACACACACAGCAGCATATCCAGATATGGTATACACGAGGCTGCAGCAATACACCCACACACCCACACACACCCACCCACACCCACACAAGCAGACCCAGGCACGATACACACCAGACACTACACTCTCACCGGCAGCTTGTTAGCAGAGTCGATGAAGACGGTGAGCACAGACGAGCTGAGACCCGAATGGTCGAAGGCAGACAGGTCCTCGATCTCGTTCAGTTGCTGCAGCCGACAGACGCGGTCAGCCGGCGCACCAGTACCGTCTGGTATCACGTGGCTACACTCCGTCACAGAGAAGTGGGCGCTGTCTGGACCCAGTACCGTCTGGTATCACGTGGCTACACGCCGTCACAGCGAAGTGGGCGCTGTCTGGACCCAGTACCGTCTGGTATCAAGTGGCTACACGCCGTCACAGCGAAGTGGGCGCTGTCTGGACCCAGTACCGTCTGGTATCACGTGGCTACACGCCGTCACAGCGAAGTGGGCGCTGTCTGGACCCAGTACCGTCTGGTATCAAGTGGCTACACGCCGTCACAGAGAAGTGGACGCTGTCGGCCTCGTCATACGTCACTCAGGTGGGGACGGTCGCTGTAAGCAAGGATGAGGTCTGGACGAGCAAACTGTAATGCAGAAAGGAAAAAAGGCTGATATGAGCGATGAGGCACAGCCCAACAGTCACCAATTCCACACAGCAATAGTTATTTCACAACACCACACACACACCCCATGGTTTTGAAACAAAAATTCGATCGCTCTTGAAATGTTGACTCTGATCAGTAATATATCATCTGAAGTAGTGGCATTCCTTGCCCACGCATTCTTCGCCGACAACCATGTGGCGTTGGATTAGTAGCACAGCATTAGGTGTCGGGAACACTATAGCCGGTTTCTGGCCCTTGCTTACCAAGCTCCCCAAATAGTGGCTTATGCATATAAAACGACAATACAACGGTGCCTTCTCCACCAATGTGCCATTAAGCGGTTTAAAAGTTGTGCATGTAAATGACTCGATCAGCATCGTCAAAGCTATATTACTGCGTGGCTTTAACAGCTTACGAATATGGCCTAAGCCGGTACATGCAAATATTGTGAGCCAACGATTGGCAAAGACTGGATATAACTATATAGTATATGAAACTGGCTAAAATTATATCTTCAGTCTTTGTTCATTCTCGTGAAATCTCAAAAATTTACATGTCCCAAAGCTAATACTCCATAACACGTCTATATATCCAACTGCAAGCTAAATCACTTAAATATAGCTTTTAGAGTTTGGTACTCCAGGGATGGGATATTGATCACTCAACCGAAAGTTGTGAGCTCGAGCCCAACCTGGCGCTACTCTTCGCTCAAGACCAATCAGCGCGAGACAGTGGCAGCTCTATATGATCACAGCAGCAGACGGCGCGTCGGAAAAGCCAATAAACAAACCACCCAAAGGCGACTTTTGTTTATTTTCATCTCAGTTAAAAATGTTTCCTGAACAAGAACAAAAATGTCTGCATTTCAAGATTGTAATTTCATGTTACCCGTAATGCCATAGTGAACTGCTTTTATGGTGCACACATCTTCCACATTTGATGGGATTGAAGGCTTGTTTTATTGGTTCAGCTTATTTTAACTCAAACTACCATCGTGACGCAGCGTTGCTAGTATACTCAAAACCTTCAAAGTAGCCCGTGAGTTTCAGGTAGCAATTATACTTTGACAGAGTATTCACCATTTTGCTCTGTGATCCTGTCATTCCATGCTTCTTTTCCTACGAAAACATAGCCATCGTCATTCGAAATTATTCACTATTGTGGGGGAAAAGAAAGCCAAAAATGCGATACGTAGTGATATAAAATATATATATATATATATATATATATATATATATATATATATATATATATATATATATATATATATATATATAGCTATAAACTGATGTAAATTCCCGTCAATAATAGCAACTGTTCTTCCCCTGACTGACACCTGCATCAATGGTAAACGTTTGAAAATCCCATTAACAAGAAAATATGTACGAAAAGCTTCATACCTGGACCTCCCCTCATTGCCTACTAGGCAGGGCCCTACTAGGGAGGGCACAGGGGTCAATGGACAGAAGAGTCAATGGACGTGATGATCGGATGACGTTATTTACTAGGGAGGGCTGATGGGCCAATGCACGTCA
The DNA here is from genome assembly GCA_034440615.1 of Ashinkailepas kermadecensis. NCBI lineage: Eukaryota > Metazoa > Arthropoda > Thecostraca > Neolepadidae > Ashinkailepas > Ashinkailepas kermadecensis. The sequence continues at coordinate 7,769 of JAOTOM010001287.1, forward strand.
TGTTTAAGTGACGTTGCCTGCTGGGGAGGGCAGAGGGGTCAATGTACGGGATGTTCAAATGATGCTCTAATATCTCGGCTTTCTGAACAGTTTCCGAGTGGCGGTCCCTACCACACAACCAGTTTGACATCAAACACTCCGACTGAACAGCCGGCACTCAGTGCCCCCCCTCATCCAGGCTCGGTAGCCCCGTCGCGCGTCACCTACCTCTTTGATGTCGGCGACACGTGTAGAGAGGCTAAGCCAGTCCAGTTGCAGGTGAATCCGTCCGCTGCGCGCCTGCTCTAGGGGCACCCACTGGCACCACACAGTACGTGTTAGTGACGGCGGCACGGTGGGCACGGTGGGCACACTTCGAGCCACACAGGTCACGGTACAGTGGTGATCAGCCAGACGGGAGGGCACCCGGCGTCCGGGGAGTTGCACTGTGCAGACGACACTTGTACATGGTCGAGAGGCTAACAACCCCACCGTGTTCAGGCGCCGCCCACCACCTGACCCCTGCCAGCAGGCTCGAGGTCGGTGGGGGCCTAGGCCCCCGACCCGGCGACCAACAGATTGATCAGCATGGGGATATACGGACCCAACCAACCCCCAGAGATATGGGGGCTAAGAGGCATGTTGACCCCATCCCACCGTATTTTGCACAGTAGAGCGGGAGGGGCCTCAGAATTCAGGACTCTGCCAACCCTGGGGGACGGGCCCACGAGGTGCGTGACCCAAAGTAAAGCAGAGTTGACGGATATTCCAGGGAAGTTCACCACCTGCTGGCAATTAGGAGGGGTGATGTTGCGGGAACCAATGTAAGATCTAGACAATGACGTTGTCAAGGAGCGTGCAGCGGGCGGGAGATGGATGGGGCTCCACGGAACTGATACCCTCTCACACGGAGCAGACGAATAGGTCAGGGAACATGCCTACTGTCTCGGGAGCAGATGAGTGTGTCATAATGCATATGAATAGGGTGATGCCTGAGGACTGCAAAAGCCACCGGAAACAATTGCCGCACCACCACACAGTTTTTTTCCAGAGTGGCTGTGGCTAATCCAAGAACGGCTGGATCTCTGGCCAGCGAAGTAGCAGGTGCTGGACGCAGTACGAGACCACAGCTAGCCAGGTCATAATAGGCAAACTGGGTCACGATGTACACCGGCTCACAACCAGCGGAGCCACGGTACACCAATGCATTACCGACGGGGTCACGGTACACCGGCTCACAACCAGCGGGGTCAGGGTACACCGGCTCACAACCAGCGGAGCCACGGTACACGGACTCACAACCAGCTGGCCACGGTATACCGGCACACAACCAGCGGGCCACGGTACACCAACTCACAACCAGCGGGGCCACAGTACACCGGCTCACAACCAGCGGGCCATGGTACACCGGCACACAACCAGCGGGCCACGGTACACCGGCTCACAACCAGCGGGCCACGGTACCCCGGCACACAACCAGCGGGCCACGGTACACCGACTCACAACCAGCGGGCCACGGTACCCCGGCACACAACCAGCAGGCCACGGTACACCGGCTCACAGCCAGCGGGCTACGGTACACCGGCTCACAACCAGTGGGCCACGGTATACTGGCTCACAGCCAGCGGGCCACGGTACACCGACTGACAACCAGCGGGCCACGGTACACCGGCTCACAGCCAGCGGGCCACGGTACACCGGCTCACAACCAGCGGGCCACGGTACACAGACTCACAACCAGCGGGCCACGGTACACCAATGCACTACCAGTGACGTCACGGTACACCGGATCACGAGTGGTGTCACAAATGTGCGTACAGCATTTTGGGATTTCTGTGACTTTCTGACGGCTGATTGTTCCATCAGATCAGTACAAGGTCACATGGAAACGCATAAGCAAATATGCCCCGTTAAGTGTAGCGCATCCTCGACTTAATAAATTCAGCAACAACAATCTTGCGGAAGCCAAGCGGCTAATGTTCAGATGTGAACAGCCAGTGTGCGCCTGTTTTCCGGTGGTTCACGACCGACACCAGCAGCAGCGGTTGGCCGGGAACGCGCCAGAATTGCACTACACTTCCACAGCTTTGGACCTCAATGGCCAGGCGTAACGCAATCCAACAAACAACACTTGGAGGAACCAAACGCGATCGAGCTCCTTGAATGGTATACCGTGACCGGACTAATGTGGCATTGTTCTGAGCTCTTCACATCGCCATAGCCGTCCGATAGCTGGAACTTCTTCCATTTGGAGCCTCACAGCGACGACAGAATTGCTCGCAACGCTGCCGTAGGAGCAGCGCAGCTCTCGCCCTGGGACGAGTGACAGCTGCGGGCCGGTACAAGTCGGCGACCTGGGCGGTAGACCTGGGCGGCAGACCTGAGCTGTAGACCTGAGCGGCAGATCTGAGCTGTAGACCCGAGCTGTAGACCTGAGTTGTAGTCCTGAGCGGCAGACCTGAGCTGTAGACCTGAGCTGTGGAGCTGAGCTGTAGAGTTGAGCTGTAGAGCTGAGCTGTAGACCTGGGCAGCAGGCCTGAGCGGCAGGCCTGAGCGGCAGGCCTGGGTGGCAGACCTGAGCGGCAGATCTGAGAGGCAGATCTGAGAGGCAGATCTGAGCGGATGACCTGAGCGGTTGGGGACCTGAGTGACAGGCGAACCCACAGACCCAGCGGACATCGGCCAGGGAACCACGTGTGGTCCGAGGCCACCTCTGCCGCCGACCAATCAGTCAGCTGGCCAGGGGGCCAGGTGTGGACCACCGCCCGAGGCCACCTCTGCCGCCGACCAATCAGAGTCAGCTGGCCAGGGGGTCAGGTGTGGACCACCGCCCGAGGCCACCTCTGTCGCCGACCAATCAGTCAGCTGGCCAGGGGGCCAGGTGTGGACCACCGCCCAAGGCCACCTCTGCCGCCGACCAATCAGAGTCGGCTGGGCGTGGCGCCAGCTGTCCGACAGATGTTAGGCGCGCAGTGCAGACGTTCAGCGGCTGTTCGACATGCAATGCAAACGTTCAGCGACCATCGTCACACATCTGGTCCGCTCAGACGTACGCAAAGCTCCTGACACCAACGGCTCTCCGCCTGCGCGCTGTTCGGACCGAAGTCACTGCATACGCATCGGCTCCGACTCGACATGGCTCGAGCTGACACACACGGTGCAGGTCACATCGGCTCCGACTCGACATGGCTCGAGCTGACACATGGTGCAGGTCACATCGGCTCCGACTCGACATGGCTCGAGCTGACACACACGGTGCAGGTCACATCGGCTCCGACTCGACATGGCTCGAGCTGACACACACGGTGCAGGTCACATCGGCTCCGACTTGACATAGCTCGAGCTGACACACACGGTGCAGGTCACATCGGCTCCGACGCGACATGGCTCGAGCTGACACATGGTGCAGGTCACATCGGCTCCGACTCGACATGGCTCGAGCTGACACACACGGTGCAGGTCACATCGGCTCCGACTCGACATGGCTCGAGCTGACACACACGGTGCAGGTCACATCGGCTCCGACTTGACATAGCTCGAGCTGACACACGGTGCAGGTTACATCGGCTCCGACTCGACATGGCTCGAGCTGACACACACGGTGCAGGTCACATCGGCTCCGACTCGACATGGCTCGAGCTGACACACACGGTGCAGGTCACATCGGCTCCGACTCGACATGGCTCGAGCTGACACACACGGTGCAGGTCACATCGGCTCCGACTCGACATGGCTCGAGCTGACACACACGGTGCAGGTCACATCGGCTCCGACTCGACATGGCTCGAGCTGACACACACGGTACAGGTCACACCGCGAGTCAGGATCGAGCTGACACACACGGTACATGCCATACCGTGAGTCAGGCACGAGCTGACACACACGGTACAGGTCACACCGCGAGTCAGACACAGCTGACACACACGGTGCAGGTCACATCGCGAGTCAGACACAGCTGACACACACGGTACAGGTCACATCGCGAGTCAGACACAGCTGACACACACGGTGCAGGTCACATCGCGAGTCAGGATCGAGCTGACATACACGGTACAGGTCACACCGCGAGTCAGACACGAGCTGACACACATGGTACAGGTCACACCGCGAGTCAGGATCGAGCTGATACACACGGTACATGTCATACCGTGAGTCAGGCACGAGCTGACACACACGGTACAGGTCACATCGCGAGTCAGGCACGAGCTGACACACACGGTACAGGTCACACCGCGAGTCAGGATCGAGCTGACACACACGGTGCAGGTCACATCGCGAGTCAGGATCGAGCTGACACACACGGTACATGTCATACCGTGAGTCAGGCACGAGCTGACACACACGGTACAGGTCACACCGCGAGTCAGACACGAGCTGACACACACGGTACCAGTCACATGGCGAGTCAGGCACGAGCACCCCGTACGGACGTCGATACTTACGATGTCCTGGGAGCCGGCAGCCGCAACGTCCGCAACGTCCAGACTGCACCTGTGGCACGCAGAGCACAGTGGTATGGTCAGGTCAGGTCAGGTCTGGTCGGCACAGCCAGTTAGTTATTTGAGGTTAAGGGCGCTTCGACCAAAAATGCTATCACTTAGCGCCATTAACTTCCAGTTCAGCGTTTCAGGGGTGTTACCGGAGTGAGTAGATGGCCCGATATCTGATCGCTCTCAGAAAACGGAATATGTTTCCATAATGAACTTTGTCCAAGCCGTACGCCAGCATCGGCACCGTCAGAACAGGGCACCATGCCTGCAGAACAGGGCACCATGCCTGCAGGTGATAACGCAGTTGGTCAGGCTTCGGCGCACAAGGTGGCCATAAGCGTCCCGGGCCGGGCCGCGGATGGCATTTAACCCGACGTGGTCCATGTACACTCCGAGGAGTGGAGTACCTGGCCGGCAGTCGCATCTGCCGTCCCGAGACGTACACGCGGTGGCGACTGGTATCATGAACGTGACTGATGCTCAGATACAACTGATATCAATGCCCCCCAGCTTCATATATGTGTAGGGATGTCGGGCACTACAGAGACCTGCCCTTATAATGTAAAATTGCATACGGTTTGGCACGCTATTCATATCGTCCATACCACAGCGTAGTCTACCTTCAAATAAGATCAAATATCAGCCGAGTTTAAGCACACTGCGGTGGTGACAGGGTCGCGGTCTCTATAGCTTCCGCTAGCGGTGCGGAGCGGCATCTGGCATTGTCATCTGGCGGGAAAAGTGGCCACACAAAAGCCTTACTTGGAGAAAATAAGTTGAGCACACCAGACACAAAAACAAAATAGTTAAACGATGGTGGACATAAATTATAAGTGAAGAAAGCAGGACCTGCAGGGCTGCAGCTCCAAGTGGTGTGAAGATTCATAACGTAACAGCCGATCAGAGAGGGGGGGGGGGGGGCTTGGTAGGCCATACCAATTTCTTTGTTTTGCACATGGGTGGACTCGCTCGAGTTCCCCCCCCCCCCCCGCCCCTCATAAACGCGATAGATACGTGCTTGCAAGCTCCGGTGGTGGATTTGTGCTTTAGGGCGCGTCGACTGCGCTAGGACTGCTGCGCTGCGCCTGTGACTGCGCTCGACAAGCTCTGAAACCTACTTCAGCCTCTGTTGAGGTTGGCTTCACAACCTCTCAAACTACCTATGGAACTAGCTAAAAAATGCTACCTCTGAAACTACCACAAGCTCCCAAAACTTGAGACACAAGTGTGATTAAACACAGCAAAACAAACACGAAAAAAAGCACAACAGACCCTTCAGCCAGGCACATGATCCTCCTTCATCTACCACAAAAGTGAGCAGAAACGAGTGCACGTCATTAGTTTCCAGCGTGAGAAGCAAACTCTCTATGGTATCTATGCTGAAACCTCTATCTATGCACATGGAACCAGTGGTTAGCACGCGCGGTTAGTGATGTCGTCTAGCTGTGAGCCGCACAACGCCGCAGGGCGCTGTTGGGGGTGATGTGGACGTTGGCGGGATATAGACAGCGGTTAGTTACCACCACCTCACGGACGACCGGCATCGGAGCCGAGCCAAGCCAAGCTATGCCACAACACTGGCCAGCAACAATTTGTCTTGTGAAGGGGACGATTGCGTGGATCTTCGTCTACGGAGATACCTGTCCCAGGGTAGTGGAGGGAGCCGGTACCAGTTGATCATTTGTTTTCGTTGGAAGGAGATGAGCAGAGGTTCGTGGTCAGGCAGGAAATCTCTTCACGGGATAATTCGGGTGCTCAAGAGGAAGCACAGTGAGAAATTCAGATGAAGCCATTGCATAATAAAACGTGCTTTGTACGCTGCGTTTTGCAGAGGTAGGAGTGAAGATTTGCTTCACGAGCGAATGAGAATGATTCGAAAGAGGTTACAAGATGCTTGTTTGAACTTTTAACTTGCTGAGATTGGGTGACCATTTTGAGTATGTGAAAAAATATATGGAGGCCGTAGTGTGGTTGGAGTATGAATAGTGTTCAGGGGAGTGTTGCTGGTGTAGGTCGTTTTGAGTGCCTTTTCTGATAGATACGCTCTGGGGTGATCGTATGTATGGGGGTGCGGGTTGTCTTTGGGGGAGGGGATTCGAATGCGAGTGATAGCTGGGATCTCCTCTGGGGAAACCGCCTAGAGAATGGATATCGGGATGGAAATTGGGAGAAAACTCATCCTAATCTGGAGACGTTTGGCAAAGCTGAGGAAGCTGGGGCACCACTATTCTAAAGGAGTGTGGGGGGGGGTAAATAGCACCCTAAGTGTTTGTTGTCTTCCGTGAGAACATGTATACGTGCAAGAGCAGTGCAGAAGAAGAGCCTTGGGTTCATTTATGGCGCATTCAACTGCTCGCTCACATGGCGTCGCCAGACCCCACGCCGATTGATCGCGAGTGCACTCGGGAATCCCACCGGCTGTGAGATTCGAACCCACAATCTTTCGACGAAGAGCACCAACAGTAAGCCGGTACACACACGGACACTGTTGCTGCCTGTACAGCCTGGATTGAACGGGCCTGGCACAGTTGAAAAAAGACGCCAGTTGGCTAAGGCTCAGTGAATGAATGGACGCCTGGTCAGATCTGTAGCACCTCTTCGGCACGACAATCTCTGTTCGGGACGCCAATCTCTGGAGCTCACACACTCAATAGCTCAGATCAAGCCATGTTACAGTTGCTTCTCCTCGATGCGCTAGGCACTGGTATTTTAGAACGGGTGGGCTTCGTCAACAACCACAGTATGTTCGATGTAAGTACTCAGCATACACTGGCGGATCCCGCGGGAGGGGGTATTTCAGCCATGGCCACCCAACTGAGAAATGTGGGGGCAACATATCTCTCCCCATCCCCAAACGATCAGCATAGCTGATGCTACGTGTATCCCGTAGTCCAACACCTGGGTGAACTCTGACATCTTGTGGTGATGAACTCAATATGAAGTACTTTATTCAGTCACAGGTAAAATTTCGTCTGCCAATATAAGGCAATATTTTGTCAACAGCAACCGTCGAGCGGTTTGTTGCAGCCCTGAAGGTTTTTTCTCGCGAGGACGAAAAATGGCAGACATCACCTTATGCTGTAAATAATTGTGTTCCAAATAATTACGTAATCATGTCGCAAGGAACGTAAATGTTTGACCTGTTGGAAACAATTTTAAAATAGCATGTCTGTTCACTGAACCGTTACGTCATTAGAGGGAACATCATAAGAAGGCTGTGTTTACGATGATTGCGAATTATCAACAAGTGTTGAAATTTAGCAAACTTCACATCTATAGTATCAACTATACTAAGGAATAGCATCAGAGGAGCAGCCAAAGGAACGCCCCCCCCAGTAAAAACAATACACTAGATCAAGCAAGAACCTCGGCGAAATTTTCGGCGAGGTCTTGGTGCTGTGACATTTTGTTCTGGGTGGCCGCCCCTCCCCCGCCTACTTAAGAAAATCCTGGTTGCGCCTCTGGATGGTACGATTGATATTTCAAGCGCTCATGTCATTGTTTACACAGGTAACGATTAAACGCGAATATTATCGACCTCTGAGAAAAGACCCTTGAGATGATCTCAGCGATACAAAAATAATAACCTATGCACACTATACATGGGTACAGGTACATTGTACAGGTGTTAATTGCGATAACTCATCAGGTACAGCACGCTGGATTTCGTTTCATGTCGCAGAATCCTCCGCTTGGCAGGGCTTTAACCCCCCCCATCCCTGCACTGGGGAAGGCGACAAAATGGCATGCACGGGCGACAGTAAATATGGGTAGAACCCTCTGCGCGCGGTAACCGGACAAATGTACTTAAAGCAAATGTGCGTATGGGAGATGTACATACGCAAATGTACGTAAGTGCAGATGTACGTATGGCAATTGTACGCAAGCGCAGATGTACGTATGGATAATGTACGTAAGCGAAAATGTACGAATGACAAATGTACGCATGCGCAAAAGTACCTAAGCTCAAAGGTACGTATGCGCAAAAGTACGTATGCGGACATGCACGTAAGCGCAAATGTACGTAAACGCATAAGTGCATATGCGCAAATGTACGCAAGCGCAAAAGTACGTATGCGCAAATGTACGTAAGCGCAAAAGTACGCATGATTAAAGGTAGGTAAGCGCAGTACGTATGCGCAATGTTCGTATGCCCAAATGTACGTATGCTCAAATGTATGTATGCACAAATGTACGTACGTGTAAATGTAGGTATACGCAAGTGTACGTAAGCGCAAAAGTACGTAAGCGCAATTGTACGTAAGTGCAATTGTACGTAAGCGCCAAAGTACGTAAGCGCAAATGAACGTAAGCGCAAAAGTACGTAAGGGCAAATGTACCTAAGCGCAACAGTACGTAAACGTAAAATAATGCAAGAGCAAATGTACGTATGAGCCAATGTACGTACATTTAGGCATACGCGCCTTTGCGTTTAAGCACATTTGGTTGGGTGCATATACCATACGTACATTTGCTCTTACGTACATTTGCCATACGTAAATTTGCGCTGAAGTAGATTTGGCATATGTACATCTGCACTTACGTACAATTGCCATACGTGCATTGGTTAGGTACAATTTGCATATATACCTAACCAAATGTGCGTAAACCCAAAGGTACGCATGCGCAAATGGACGTACATTTGCGCATACGTACAATTGCACATACGTACATTTGCGCATACGTACTTTTGCTCTTACGTACATTTGCGCTTCCGTACATTTACGCTTACGTACTTGTGCGCATACGTACATTTGCGCTTACGTACATTTTCGGATACGTACTTTTGCGCATATGTACAATCACTGGCGGATCTAGCCCACCGGTTTGAGGGGGGGGGGGGGGCCAACTTTCGGTTTTCGGCGTTAGCTCCCCCCCAGTGGCGTACTTAGGAATTGCATCAGAGGAGGGGTCGAAGGGATTTGGAGGGTGCCCATTCTCCCACTATTTTTGGTTAAAAGCATCGGATTTCTACCACTATTTGTCAAATGGGCCCATTTCTTACAATAATAATTAATGACAACATAATTTCCTGTGTAGGGGCCCCAGCCTACCTCCACCGCTTCTAAGTTACGGGATTTTTGTTCTTGTTTACCAAAACGTTCATATTCACGTTCAACGTCTTGTACCACGTCAACGTTCGTGCACGTGTACACACTGGCAGATCCGATTTGGTCAACTCTTGCTGTAAGCAGAACTTGAGCAGCATAGAACCCTCGATGCGCGTCAGAATGTACTATGCTACCATATTGGCTTCCAAACAATTACAAAAAATACCTTTAAAATTGGAGATTCTTTCATCCAGACGATATTTTTTAACCTCGGCAATGGTTACTGCATTTTCATTCAGTTTACTTCTGTTGGTTTCGGGGAGCCAAAAGACACTATGGCTCCCCCCCCCCCCTTTTAAGCGCTTCGGGGGAGCCATGGCCGGAATGGCCCCTCCCTGGATCCGCTAGTGAATGTAGCCTGTCTCTTCATCTTAGCGACCCCAACACCAACATACAAAACATGCTGCTCAACTGGGCTCAACTGGTCAATCGCACAAAACATCCTGTTCAAATTCTGCTTTCGAAATCTGGCTCACTGGGTCCGCTTGCCCGTTACTGGCCAAACAAACTTCATGAACCTATCTGACGAAGGAATAATGAAACTGCTGGTTTCGTCATCTCTTGCTGTAAGCAGAACTTCAACAGCATAGAACCCTCGATGCGTCAGAATCTACTATGCTACCATATTGGGCTTCGAAACAATCATGACAAAATACCTTTAAAATTGGAGATTATTTCACCCGGAAAGCTATTTTTTAACCTCAGCAAAGGTTACTGCATTTTAATTTAGTTTACTTTTATTGGTTTGGGGGGGGCAAAAGACACTACGCCCCCCTTTGAAGCGCTTGGGGGGGCCATGGCCGGAATGCCCCCCCCCCCCCTGGATCCGCCAGTGCCCAACACCTATATGGCTATATGGCCTTGCCCCAACACCAACATACGAAACATGCTGCTCAACTGGGCTCAACTGGTCACTCGCACAAAACATCCTGTTCAAATGCCGCTTTCGAATTCTGGCTCACTGGGTCCGCTTGCCCCTTACGGGCTAAACAAACTTCATGAACCTAACTGACGAAGGAATAATGAAACTGCTGATTTCGTCATCTCTTGCTGTAAGCAGAACTTCAACAGCATAGAACCCTTGATGTGTCAGAATCTACTATGCTACCAGATTATGCTTCCAAACAATTATAACAAAATACCTTTAAAATTGGAGATTGTTTCACCCGGAACGCCATTTTTTAACCTCAGCAAAGGTTACTGCATTTTAATTTAGTTTACTTTTGTTGGTTTGGGGGGGGGGGGTCAAAAGACACTATGCCCCCCCCTTTGAAGCGCTTGGGGGGGGGGGCATGGCCGGAATGCCCCCCCTGGATCCACCAGTGCGTACAATTGTGCTTACGTGCTTTTGCGCATACGTACATTTGCCATACGTACATCTGCGCTTACGTGCAATTGCCATACGTACATCTGCGCTTACCTACATTTGCTTACGTACATCTGCCATACGTACATTTGTCCTTACGTACATTTGTCCTAGAATCTTTGCGCGCTTATCATCTTCCCACAGGATATATCAACTGTGGCGAGTGTCAGATAGGCCCCCAGCATCGCGTCTTCCGGGTCAGGTGGGCCCACAGCATTGTATTTTCTGGGTCAGGTGGGCCCTCAGCATTGCGTCTTCTGGGTCAGAAGCACACCTTATTCGGCCGTCGCAGTGCGCAGCAGTAGTAGCGGAGTGGCACAGCACGGCACGGCACGGCACGGCACGGCACGGCACGGCACGGCACGACACGACACGACACGACACGGCACGGCACGGCACGGCACGGCACGGCACGGCACGGCACGGCACGGCACGGCACGGCACGGCACGGCACGGCACGACACGACACGACACGGCACGGCACGGCACGGCACGGCACGGCACGGCACGACACGGCACGGCATGGCACAAGGTCAGCGGCTCCCGTCCGGGATTTTGTCCCTGCCTAGATTACCGAGATCGCGATCTCAAAGGAATAATCGGACTCACGAGCTCCACACCTGCAGTTCACAGCTACTGACTCGCGAGCACCCTGGGCGCCAGCTCATGGGGATGCCATTGATCAGCAAACTTTGGGGGTTCATGACCCCCCCCCCCTGAAATGGGTGCCCATTTCTTTCAGGGCACCTTCCTTTGATAATGTAGGTGTAGGGGTGCATTCGAGCCTTCCTGGGGGGGGAGTCCTTCGGCTATCAAATTCGAGGAGCCAGGGGCTGGGGTGCAGCTGGGTCTCCCCAACAGGGTGGTATCTTTCGATTAGGCAGGGACTCTGTTTTCCGATCGGAGCGAAAGCACGCGCCCACATTGCCCATTATCTGGATCCGCCCATGGTCCGGTACTGGAGACGCCAGTAAGGACCATGGGACCAGATCACGACAGCCGACTGACACCAGATCCACCAATGGTCTGGCACTGGAGACGCCAGTGGGGTGGAGGACCAGATCACGACAGCCGGCTGAGACGAGATCCACCATTGGTCCGGCACTGGAGACGCCAGTGGGGTGGAGGACCAGATCACGACAGCCGGCTGAGACCAGATCCACAATGGTCTGGCACTGGAGACGCCAGTGGGGTGGAGGACCAGATCACGACAGCCGGCTGACACCAGATCCACCAATGGTCCGGTACTGGAGACGCCAGTGGGGTGGAGGACCAGATCACGACAGCCGACTGACACCAGATCCACCAATGGTCTGGCACTGGAGACGCCAGTGGGGTGGAGGACCAGATCACGACAGCCGGCTGAGACGAGATCCACCATTGGTCCGGCACTGGAGACGCCAGTGGGGTGGAGGACCAGATCACGACGGCCGACTGAGACCAGATCCACCAATGGTCTGGCACTGGAGACGCCAGTAGGGTGGAGGGCCAGATCACGACAGCCAACTGAGCAGAGACAGATGGAACTGCGGTCCAACTGACGAGGGACGCAGGAGGGAGGAGGAAAGACAGATAAGGCAGAATAGAAGAAAGGAGTTAAGAGGAAAAGAAATGGAAGGATATGAGAAGGGGACAGAGCAGGGAAGGGAGCTAAGTAGACTGCAGTAGAGGAGAGTGAAGTGAAATGGGATGGAGCAGAGTAGAGTATAGTGGAATGGAGTATAACAGAGAAGAGAGAGAAGAGAAAAGAAAGAAGATATAAAAGAAAGAAAATAGAGAAGAAAAGAGGAGACGATAGAGAAAAACAAGGAAGATAACAGAAGGATGAAGGGAGGAGAGAAAACAGAAGAGATAACATGAGGGGAGAGAACAGAAGATATGAAAGGAATGCTGCATATTGTCATCCACGAGGTGTTTAACCCCAATAACAGTCAACGACAAGTACTTGTTACAATGTTTGGTCATCTCCACCTCAAGAAAAACTGCTAGCTTACATGAATTGGGCCCATGAATCAAGTGGCCAAATAGTCTCTTCTCAACAGCTGCGATAAGTTGTGAGGATGGCGCACAGCCATTAGAGGCGATTGTTCACATATCAGCCGAACAGCTGTGCTGCACCGCAGTAGGACGGAGTGAGGGGAGGGAGGGAGGGACGGACCCAGCGGCACGTGTGTCAGGTGTAAGCAACAGCGACGTGACGCACACGTGTGGCGCAGTCCTCGTTGTCCCCTGATCGCTATGCGACATGACCAGCTGTAGCAGAGGCAGTATAGGGGCACACGGCGGTGACCTACCCCCCCCCCCGCTCCTTCACTCCTCTCCGGGAGTGCCACAATACTCAGATTTCCCTCCGACGCATGCGGGTAGCTCATTAGTACTTGATCTGTTCATGAGCTTTCGCATACGAAGCCAATGCTAATATATTACAGCCGGCCATGCAATCAAATATCTTGGCAAGTATAGGTGGCTAGCAATGCTACCGAACGATGCTGCCTCCATGTTATAGCCGACAGGCGTGGACCGACAGGTAAGCGGCAAGTTGTCACCCTAATCTACCCCACCACAAGCGGCAAGTTGTAACACCAATCTGCCCCACCACACGCGGCAGGTTGTCACCCCAATCTGCCCCACCACACGCGGTAGGTTGTCACACCAATCTGCCCCACCATACGCGGCAAGTTGTCACATCAATCTGCCCCACCACACGCGATAGGTTGTCACACCAATCTACACCACCACACGCGGCAAGTTGTCACCCCAATCTGCCCCACCACACGCGGCAGGTAGTCACACCAATCTGCCCAACCACACGCGGTAGGTTGTCACACCAATCTGCCCCACCAAAGCGGCAGGTTGTCAACAATCTGCCCCACCACACGCGGCAAGTTGTCACCCCAATCTGCCCCACCACACGCGGCAAGTTGTCACCCCAATCTGCCCCACCACACGCGGTAGGTTGTCACACCAATCTGCCCCACCACACGCGGTAGGTTGTCACACCAATCTGCCCCACCACACGCGGTAGGTTGTCACACCAATCTGCCCCATCACACGCGGCAGTGCGGCGCCCATGGCGGAGCAGCAGCGTGGCAGTACGTGGCAGTACGTGGCAGTACGTGGCAGTACGTGGCAGTACGTGGCAGAACGTGGCAGAACGTGTAGCAGGGAGCAATGGCTCGAGAACAATCCGCGTCTTACGGGCCGAACAGCACACACCATGGAGCCGCACACACCATGGAGCCGCACACACCATGGAGCCGCACACACCATGGAGCCGCACACACCATGGAGCCGCACACACCATGGAGCAGCACACACCATGGAGCCGCACACACCATGGAGCCGCACACACCATGGAGCCGCACACACCATGGAACAGCACACACCATGGAGCCGCACACACCATGGAGCCGCACACACCATGGAGCCGCACACACCATGGAGCCGCACACACCATGGAGCCGCACACACCATGGAGCAGCACACACCATGGAGCAGCACACACCATGGAGCCGCACACACCATGGAGCCGCACACACCATGGAGCAGCACACACCATGGAGCAGCACACACCATGGAGCCGCACACACCATGGAGCCGCACACACCATGGAGCCGCACACACCATGGAGCCGCACACACCATGGAACAGCATGCCATGCTGTGTCATTCGGCAGGCTTTCCACCAGCTCGCGAGCCCATTCCGGGACCATAGTTCAGACGTAAATACCGGACCGTTATGGGGTAGCGAATAATAAACGAAACTGCGGCGATGGGGGTCATGCAGGCTATAATGCGTATCAAGCGCTGGAGCCGCTTAAACTTAAATTGGAAATAGCATTGGGTAATATAAGCAAATAACCCGTGTGCGAGGTCACAACCAGCGAGGCTACATCAACCCCGTGAGGACGAGCATGCCACGACTATTCAGTACTCACTCTACAACCCAAAAAGAACAAACTGCACTACCGGCTGTCTGCGACCAACGATTCGAACTGCGCCCGTGATCCCCGTGCAGACTATGCCTGGCCTGCGGAGGCCAGTGTCGGCCAGCGTCCAGCCCAGCCGTCCAGCTGGAGTCACCCGACTGGCGGCCGCCGTCGCCAGCCGACCGGCCACGCTACCTGCCGCAGTCATCGTCGTCTCCCGGACCCATGTCGTAGTCGTTGACGTCCACCGTCAACTTGATACCCTGCACCTCCTCCACAGCCGCCTGCCGCGCACAGGCGCACATCCGCCTGACTCACGCGCACATTACCCCCGACTGGCGCACATGCCCCGACCCAGGTGTACATCCCCTCGACTCTGGCGCACATCCCCCGACACTGGCGCACATGCCTGGTTGGGTTGGTTATTGGTTTTACGACACGTCGACCGCTGAGTCATATAGCGTCGCCAATCTCTCACGCCTTGTTTGTTTTGTTTGTTTATTTGGGCTTAAGGGCGCCTGAACTGCTAGTGGTTATTAGCGCAATCTCTCACGCCGATTGGTCCCGGGCGAAGAGTAGCGACAGGTGAGACTCGAACCCACAATCTCTCGATTATGAGACGAGCATTTTACCCCTAGACCACTCGTCCCCAGGCACATGCCTCAACCCAGGTGTACATCCCTCGACTCTGGCGCACATCCGCCTGACTCAAACGCCCCCCCCCATCACTTCAACTCAGATATACATCCGCCTGACACACGGGCACATCCATCTGACCAATGCTCACATCCGCTCGGCTCAGACGTTCCGTTGAATGGCTCAGGCTCACGTCTGCCCGACTCAGAAGCACGATCCGCGCATTCAACAAATGATTGACTAAAGCGGACAGTGTAGCCAGGACTGTCTGTCGCCGCCGAATCGCACTGACCGACTGATACGCAATCAGGCGAATCACACACTCCAGGCGACAACACTCTGAATCAGGCGTACCACACACTCCAGGTGACACCACACTGAATCAGGCGCATCACACACTCCAGGCGACAACACTCTGAATCAGGCGCATCACACACTCCAGGCGACACCACACTGAATCAGGCGCACCACACACTCCAGGCGACACCACACTGAAGCAGGCGCATCACACACTCCAGGTGACACCACTCTGAATCAGGCGCATCACACATTCCAGGTGACAACACTCTGAATCAGGCGCATCACACACTCCAGGCGACACCACACTGAAGCAGGCACATCACACACTCCAGGCGACAACACTCTGAATCAGGCGCATCCACACTCCAGGTGACACACTCTGAATCAGGCGCACCACACACTCCAGGCGACACCACACTGAATCAGGCGCATCACACACTCCAGGCGACACCACACTGAATCAGGCGCATCACACACTCCAGGCGACAACACTCTGAATCAGGCGCACCACACACTCCAGGTGACACCACACTGAATCAGGCGCATCACACACTCCAGGCGACACCACACTGAATCAGGCGCACCACACACTCCAGGCGACACCACACTGAATCAGGCGCATCACACACTCCATGTGACACCACACTGAATCAGGCGCATCACACACTCCAGGTGACACACACTGAATCAGGCACATCACACACTCCAGGCGACAACACTCTGAATCAGGCGCACCACACACTCCAGGTGACACCACTCTGAATCAGGCGCATCACACACTCCAGGTGACACCACTCTGAATCAGGCGCATCACACATTCCAGGTGACAACACACTGAATCAGGCGCACCACACACTCCAGGTGACACCACTCTGAATCAGGCGCATCACACACTCCATGTGACACCACACTGAATCAGGCGCATCACACACTCCATGTGACACCACACTGAATCAGGCGCACCACACACTCCAGGTGACACCACTCTGAATCAGGCGCATCACACATTCCAGGTGACAACACACTGAATCAGGCGCACCACACACTCCAGGTGACACCACTCTGAATCAGGCGCACCACACACTCCATGTGACACCACACTGAATCAGGCGCATCACACATTCCAGGTGACAACACACTGAATCAGGCGCACCACACACTCAGGTGACACCACTCTGAATCAGGCGCATCACACACTCCATGTGACACCACACTGAATCAGGCGCACCACACACTCCAGGTGACACCACTCTGAATCAGGCGCATCACACATTCCGGGTGACAACACACTGAATCAGGCGCACCACACACTCCAGGTGACACCACTCTGAATCAGGCGCACCACACACTCCATGTGACACCACTCTGAATCAGGCGCATACACATTCAGGTGACAACACACTGAATCAGGCGCACCACACACTCCAGGTGACACCACTCTGAATCAGGCGCATCACACACTCCATGTGACACCACTCTGAATCAGGCGCATCACACACTCCAGGTGACACCACTCTGAATCAGGCGCATCACACATTCCAGGTGACAACACACTGAATCAGGCGCACCACACACTCCAGGTGACACCACTCTGAATCAGGCGCACCACACACTCCAGGCGACACCACACTGAATCAGGCGCATCACACACTCCATGTGACACCACACTGAATCAGGCGCACCACACACTCCAGGCGACAACACTCTGAATCAGGCGCACCACACACTCCAGGCGGCACCACACTGAATCAGGCGCACCACACACTCCAGGTGACACCACTCTGAATCAGGCGCATCACACACTCCAGGCGACACCACACTGAATCAGGCGCATCACACATTCCAGGCGACACCACACTGAATCAGGCGCACCACACACTCCAGGTGACAACACACTGAATCAGGCGCATCACACACTCCAGGCGACACCACACTGAAATAGGCGCATCACACACTCCATGTGACACCACACTGAAGCAGGCGCATCACACACTCCAGGTGACACCACTCTGAATCAGGCGCACCACACACTCCAGGCGACAACACTCTGAATCAGGCGCACCACACACTCCAGGTGACACCACTCTGAATCAAGCGCATCACACACTCCAGGCGACACCACACTGAATCAGGCGCACCACATACTCCATGTGACACCACACTGAATCAAGCGCATCACACACTCCAGGCGACACCACACTGAATCAGGCGCACCACACACTCCAGGTGACAACACACTGAATCAGGCACATCACACACTCCAGGCGACAACACTCTGAATCAGGCACATCACACACTCCAGGCGACAACACTCTGAATCAGGCACATCACACACTCCAGGCGACAACACTCTGAATCAGGCGCACCACACACTCCAGGCGACACCACACTGAAGCAGGCGCACCACACACTCCAGGCGACACCACACTGAATCAGGCGCATCACACACTCCAGGCGACACCACACTGAATCAGGCGCATCACACACTCCAGGCGACAACACTCTGAATCAGGCGCACCACACACTCCAGGTGACACCACACTGAATCAGGCGCATCACACACTCCAGGCGACACCACACTGAAGCAGGCGCATCACACACTCCAGGTGACACCACACTGAAGCAGGCGCATCACACACTCCAGGTGACACCACACTGAAGCAGGCGCATCACACACTCCAGGTGACACCACACTGAATCAGGCGCACCACACACTCCAGGCGACAACACTCTGAATCAGGCGCACCACACACTCCAGGTGACACCACTCTGAATCAAGCGCATCACACACTCCAGGCGACACCACACTGAATCAGGCGCACCACACACTCCAGGTGACAACACACTGAATCAGGCGCATCACACACTCCAGGCGACACCACACTGAAGCAGGCGCATCACACACTCCAGGTGACACCACACTGAATCAGGCGCATCACACACTCCAGGTGACAACACACTGAATCAGGCGCATCACACACTCCAGGCGACACCACACTGAAGCAGGCGCATCACACACTCCAGGTGACACCACACTGAATCAGGCGCATCACACACTCCAGGCGACACCACACTGAATCAGGCGCATCACACACTCAAGGTGACACCACTCTGAATCAGGCGCATCACACACTCCAGGCGACACCACACTGAAGCAGGCGCATAACACACTCAGGTGACACCACACTGAATCAGGCGCACCACACACTCCAGGTGACACCACACTGAATCAGGCGCACCACACACTCCAGGTGACACCACACTGAATCAGGCGCACCACACACTCCAGGTGACACCACACTGAATCAGGCGCACCACACACTCCAGGCGACACCACACTGAATCAGGCGCACCACACACTCCAGGTGACACCACACTGAATCAGGCGCATCACACACTCCAGGCGACACCACACTGAATCAGGCGCATCACACACTCCAGGTGACACCACACTGAATCAGGCGCATCACACACTCCAGGTGACACCACACTGAATCAGGCGCATCACACACTCCAGGTGACACCACACTGAATCAGGCGCATCACACACTCCAGGCGACACCACACTGAATCAGGCGCATCACACACTCCAGGTGACACCACACTGAATCAGGCGCATCACACACTCCAGGCGACACCACACTGAATCAGGCGCATCACACACTCCAGGTGACACCACACTGAATCAGGCGCACCACACACTCCAGGCGACACCACACTGAATCAGGCGCATCACACACTCCAGGCGACACCACACTGAATCAGGCGCACCACACACTCCAGGCGACACCACACTGAATCAGGCGCATCACACACTCCAGGCGACACCACACTGAATCAGGCGCACCACACACTCCAGGCGACACCACTCTGAATCAGGCGCATCACACACTCCAGGTGACACCACACTGAATCAGGCGCACCACACACTCCAGGCGACACCACACTGAATCAGGCGCATCACACACTCCAGGTGACACCACACTGAATCAGGCGCACCACACACTCCAGGCGACACCACACTGAATCAGGCGCATCACACACTCCAGGTGACACCACACTGAATCAGGCGCATCACACACTCCAGGCGACACCACACTGAATCAGGCGCACCACACACTCCAGGTGACACCACACTGAATCAGGCGCATCACACACTCCAGGCGACACCACACTGAATCAGGCGCACCACACACTCCAGGTGACACCACACTGAATCAGGCGCATCACACACTCCAGGCGACACCACACTGAATCAGGCGCACCACACACTCCAGGTGACAACACACTGAATCAGGCGCATCACACATTCCAGGTGACAACACACTGAATCAGGCGCATCACACACTCCAGGCGACACCACACTGAATCAGGCGCACCACACACTCCAGGTGACACACACTGAATCAGGCGCATCACACATTCCAGGTGACAACACTCTGAATCAGGCGCATCACACACTCCAGGTGACACCACACTGAATCAGGCGCACCACACACTCCAGGCGACACCACACTGAATCAGGCGCATCACACACTCCAGGTGACAACACACTGAATCAGGCGCATCACACATTCCAGGTGACAACACTCTGAATCAGGCGCATCACACACTCCAGGTGACACCACACTGAATCAGGCGCACCACACACTCCAGGCGACACCACACTGAATCAGGCCATCACACACTCCAGGTGACACCACACTGAATCAGGCGATCACACACTCCAGGCGGCACCACACTGAATCAGGCGCATCCACACTCCATGTGACCACATTGAATCAGGCGCATCACACACTCCAGGCGACACCACACTGAATCAGGCGCATCACACACTCCAGGTGACACCACACTGAATCAGGCGCATCACACACTCCAGGCGACACCACACTGAATCAGGCGCACCACATACCCAGGTGACACCACACTGAATCGGGCGATACACACTCCAGGCGACACCACACTGAATCAGGCGCACCACACACCCAGGTGACAACACACTGAATCAGGCGCATCACACATTCCAGGGACAACACACTGAATCAGGCGCATCACACACTCCAGGCGACACCACACTGAATCAGGCGCACCACACACCCAGGTGACAACACACTGATCAGGCGCATCACACATTCCAGGTGACAACACACTGAATCAGGCGAATCACACCTCCAGGCGGCACCACACTGAATCAGGCGCATCACACACTCCAGGTGACACCACACTGAATCAGGCGCATCACACACTCCAGGCGACACCACACTGAATCAGGCGCATCACACACTCCATGTGACACCACACTGAATCAGGCGCATCACACACTCCAGGCGACACCACACTGAATCAGGCGCATCACACACTCCAGGCGACACCACACTGAAGCAGGCGCATCACACACTCCAGGCGACACCACACTGAAATAGGCGTATCACACACTGAATCAAGCGCACAGCAGTCCCACTGAGCGTCACAGCGCAGCCACGACTAACTACCGCCTGACTAGCTGAGGCGAAAAGTCGGCTAATTCAGGTGTGCATCGGCCCAATTCAGACCCATACTCGGCTTACTGAAGTGTAGAGCGTGTCGACCAGTACACACTAGCTGGTGACACAGGGCCTGATAATGCAAGCGGCCGGTGGTGCAGGGAGCCGGTGGGGTAGTGGTTAGCACGTCCGTCTTGTAACCGAATAATCTCCGATTCCCGCTGATAACGAGGACTAGACGGGGCAGATGCACGACACTTTGGGACCGAGGCTCTGACACACCTAGCCTGCTGCGACCAGCCCCAGCTTTAGCCCGGTCAATATGCCTTGAAGCCCGGTTGAAGGACCGCATGGTTTGTACTCCACGGGGTAGTACCATTGTTCTCCAATTGCATAGGTCTTACGAGCGACCTTGTCCATGAAATGTATGAATTATCAATCATGTACTGCATCAACTTGCATACTTGATAAACCACTGTCATATTTGATAAACCATACTCGTATACTTCATGAGCCTACACATTTCATAAACTACTGTCTTCAACAATTATCTTTCAACTTGCTTGAGGAAAGTGTAGCTTCAAACACTCAAAGGAATGGTAGAAACCAGTTCTGTTGCATTTTGGAAATACCTAACGTATTTCTGGTAGATTTCCGACAAAATAGCCAGTTGATGTCAGTTGATTCAGGTTGACGCGCGGTACCAGAACATTAAGACAAAATTGAATTTTCTATTTTTATCTGGAAAAAAATATGTCACTGCATTAATGTAAGCTATGCCACAACAATATCTAATGTCCAACCCATTACTTTAGTATGCAATTCTTCCCACCTCCACCATTGTTAGCACTTTAACTCCATACCACTAGCTTAGCGCATCTTAAACGAGAGAAATGTGCACATGTTCGGTTCCGAGGCAGCTTTCTAAAGCCAAAATAACTAACTAACTAACTCTGTGCTGCTCAGTAAATTCAGATTGAGGTCATGATTAACGAACCAATGATCACTTGAATTGAAGCGGATGATGGCGACGAGTCGATGAAGCAATCAAGTGACAGGACTAGACAATGGCCAATATGTGAGCGGTGTTCCTAATAGCTAAAGGCTTTTCGAAAATATGTTGAACTTCCATGTTCTTAAGGCAGCATTATTTCGGGCCGTTACTTCGGAGCACGAAGATAGTTTATATTGTAGTGGTTATTTAAAGCAGCATTCCTTGGAACCCAGTGACCTAGGAGTACCAAGAAATTGTTCACATTTCGGTGGTTATTTCAGACAGAATTATATGTGGCCTTTAACGCCACGAGCCGGTCTGAGGGCAGACAAAGCGGACAGGCAGTGTGAGAAGACCAAACAACGCATCCGCACTGGGAAAACGGCACATTACAGCGAACCCACGCAGGGCCGCCACAACTGCCCCTCCAGCGCCCACACCCTGTCGCACAAACACCAAGGCTGAAATTGTGTTGGACACCATCAGCACCAGCACCATCGGTCTGTTAGGCACCACCACCACTCCGACTCGGCGCTACAGCATGGCCCAGGTCAGGTCAGGTCAGGAGCAGCAAGTTGTAGCAGCCAAGCGCCGAAGCCGTTAGGTGACACACAGATGAGCGGAGTCACGTGAGTGAGAAGAGATGCTGACACCGACCACGGAGCGTGCGGGAGTGCGGGGCCGACACCTCACCTGCCTAGCTTGTCGTCCTTGTTGCCGGGATCATCTTGGTCGATAAACTCCAGGCATAGTCGCGGTCCCACCGACTCAATCAGGTCAAACTGAGCACATGGCGGCCGATGACACGAGTGACGATGGAGGGAGGGAAGCGCGGGGACGGGTCACTGGCACGGCGCCAGTGCAAAGCTCACCCGACTTGGCAGCCACAAAATGCCGCTGGTGGAAAACCTTTACGCATGCACGCAGTGACGCAGTGTTAAAATATTGGTTTTTCGTTAGGTGTGAAATGTCAAAACGAGTACAGTAAGATGTCGAAATGTGTCACGGAAGTATGCCAATTGAAATATCGTCTCAGTTCTTGAAACTCAATTTTGAGCCAATAGTGTACTCATAACTGCATGTTTTCATTTAATTTGTGGGACACCTGTTATCGGGATGCCTACACTAACGTGAGCGATTGCAATACCATAGTATCAGCAGATGACATCGCTTAGCAGACCACACCATAGATGATCTCTGTACCTAGAATTGTGTTACGAGATGCTTGTGCATCACAATCCGCAATGTTGAGCATAAGCATGACGCCTATACACGAAATACGTTTGGAAGTGAGTCACGGAGACCTCATAAGCACACATCAACAACCAAAATGCCGATACTTTCCTGGAAAGGATGCCCATTAAATGCTCAGAAAGTGGCATTTTCCAACCTATTTCACGAATAATTTAACACTGCAGTGGCGTGAGAGCGAACAAAACTTCTAGGCTACACACAAACGCATTTTTAAAAGCCATAGACACACGAACTTTCTTAAAAGTCAACATTATCATAAAATTGAAGATTATGCAGCACTGCACTGCGCATTGTTAAAAATATTGTCAGAATAACCTTCGACCTTTTACTGATTATAACTGAAATATAAATTAGGCCAAAATGAACTGTATATTTCGACCTCGTGTCTTTTTCAACAGTGACAGTTCGATGGTGAGAAAACAAGTACAAAATGACATGGAGCGTGTCACAGCATGCACTCTATAAATTAACGATCTCACAGCCAGTGGAATCCGATTGAAATGACCTGATTTTAATACATCATACGTTAATATATAAATACACTTTAGGTGCTAGACATGGGTACTATATAAAGAAACAGAAAACGTTTGTCACATCATATACCTACTCACTCCACTGCGCTGAATAATACCCACCGGCTACGACAAACGCGATCTTAACGTGTAGCTATGTGTTTTTATGTGCTCTGTAGCCTGTGTTTCTGGTGTCTGTACATCGGTGTTTGGTGCTGACGGTGTAGTGCGGTATGGGACCGGTGGCAACAGAGTCCAAGAGGATGTCTGGGTGTTAAGTGTTGGTCTACGATTTCTAATTTCCAGTGATTCAACTATTTTAAGCTCCGCAACGTCTTTACATGTTCTCAAAATTTATATCATGAAAGAAGCTGAGCTTATGGGTGTCTCCATGTGACTGGCGTGTGTGGTCTCCTAATGGGGTGTTTGGTGTCCTATTTTTGGCGTCTCTTAAGTGTTCGTGGAAGCGCTCCCTGACGCAGCGTTTGGTCTCTCCAATGTACGTTGTTTTCATATTTCCCTGTTGACATAGTATGCACGTTATGACATATACGGCATTTTTTAAATGGCACTTTCCTTCTAAGCCTGCATGACACGTGTGGCAGTGCCTCTGTCCCCCCGGACATGGAGGAGGGCACAGGGCAGACCTGGTGACGATGTCACCGAGCGAACCAGAACCAGAACTAAAGTCATCATAAGCCAGACTATGAAGGACAAACTTCCCGAAAAGACTATTCGCGCCATCAAACCATCCTGCTCTCGTACAGCCGAGTTGTACGGCCTACCCAAAAGTCATAAGGCTGACATTCCCCTCCGCCCTATAGTTTCAGCTTGTGGGAACCCACTGGATAAATTGTCCTGGGTTCTGGAACGGATCATAAGCCAGCTTCTAGTCTTTGTTCCAGCTCATTTGAGCAACACGTATGATTACCTAAGCCGGTTGCATCAGCAATTTCCATATGGCATGCCAAGGGGATCCATTGCCTTTACGGTAGATATAGTCAACCTTTACGGTAACATACCGATTGATGAGGCCATAGCATCAACAGTAGACATGATCCGGAAACATGTAGATAGGATAAATTTGTTTGGTCTTAAGGTAAACGACGTCCAGAAGCTACTCGAACACTGTCTGAAAAATAATTTTGTTCGATTTGGTGAATGTCTCTTCAAACAGTCGCATGGGATTACAATGGGTAGTCGGATTGCCCCGCCCATTGCCATCATTTTTATGGACGCAGTAAAATCACTATTTCTGAGCTCTCCAGACCAACAACCGGTGACGTACATGAGGTACATCGACGATATCATTGGCATTTTTACATTTGGATCGCAGGCTTTCGACGGGTTTCTCAAACGCATTAACAGTTTCCATCCATCCTTGAAATTTAGCTGTGAAAGAACCGATCAGTCGCCTTCTGGGCAAATACTTTCTTGGATACCCTACTGACAGTGCAAAGCACAGGGTACTTCAACACAGAATTATACGTTAAACCGATGGCTACAAATATTATCCTCCCTTACTCGTCGGCTCACCCAATAGAGACGAAAAGATCTGTTTTGTACTCACAAATGATTAGGGCTTATCGACTAGGATCAACTCGAACTGGACGGGAAAGGGGAATGGCTAAAATAGAGCGCCTCTTTCTAGACAATGGCTATCCACATATACTGATTCAACGCACTAAATTTCAAGTACAGTCTAAACACGGTTCCCAAAGTATCTCAAACCCTGGTAGGAAATTAGTGCAAGCAGACAAAAATGATAGACTAACCTACATTTCTTTACCTTTCGTAGACGACACGCTAACCAGAAGAGTTAATTCCGTCGTAAAATAATCGGGCTTGCACTTGGGAGTTGCATGGCAGTGTGGGAGAACGCTCGGTGACATCGTCACCAGGTCTGCCCTGTGCCCTCCTCCATGTCCGGGGGGACAGAGGCACTGCCACACGTGTCATGCAGGCTTAGAAGGAAAGTGCCATTAAAAAATGCCGTATATGTCATAACGTGCATACTATGTCAACAGGGAAATATGAAAACCACGTACATTGGAGAGACCAAACGCAGCGTCAGGGAGCGCTTCCACGAACACTTAAGAGACGCCAAAAATAGGACACCAAACACACCATTAGGAGACCACACACGCCACAGTCACATGGAGACACCCATAAGCTCAGCTTCTTTCAGGATATAAATTGTAAGCACATGTAAAGACGTTGCGGAGCTAAAAATAGTCGAATCACTGGAAATTAGAAATCGTAGACCAACACTTAACACCCAGACATCCTCTTGGACTCTGTTGCCACCGGTCCCATACCGCACTACACCGTCAGCACCAAACACCGATGTACAGACACCAGAAACACAGGCTACAGGGCACATCAAAACACATAGCTACACGTTAAGATCGCGTTTGTCGTAGTCGATGGGTATTATTCAGCGCAGTGGAGTGAGTAGGTATATGATGTGATAAATGTTTTCAGGTTCTTTATATAGTACCCATGTCTAGCACAGTGTATTTATATATTAACATATTATGCATTCAAATCAGGTCATGTCAATCGGATTCCACTGGCTGTGAGATCGTTAATTTATAGAGTGCATGCTGTGACACGCTCCACGTCATTTTGTACTTGTTTTCTCACCCTCAAACTGTCACTGTTGAAAAGACACGACGTCGAAATATACAGTTCATTTTGGCCTAATTTATCCTTCAGTTATAATGAGTAAAAGGTCGAAGGTTATTCTGACAATATTATCATAAAAAGTTACAAGCGTACATGGATGTTGAATCGACTGCAAGTGTCCATTCAGGTGCCATCGGGAGGAGATATATTTCCACGAGCCACATCTGAGTTATCGCCAGAGAAGACATCCGCATGCTTCCAGTTCATGTCGATCAAATTTCGTAGCTTGTCACTCCTGGGCCGCAGTGTGCTTTGCCACAACCATCAAAGGATCGCAAGGCGAGCAGATCACCATCGTTTCGAGCCGCTCACCGAACACGGTACACACGAATGACTCAACGAAAGGAGTGCGCATTGGAATGTGACCAAAACTCACCTCACACACGTAGTTCCAGACGGGGTTGACTGTGTCCAAAATGTACTTGGTCTTGAACCGCTTGGAGCCAATGTAGATCAACGCGTACGGATCAGACTTTCCCTGGCCGAACACGTTGCGGTCCTTCTTCATCAGGTCACGACCCTCAATTAGACGCACGCGCAGCACGCCCTGCGTTCAAAGTTCCCGTCAGATATATGAGGCCGCGATAGGTCAGTCGGTGGAGCGTTGGACTTTTGATTGCAGGATCGTGCGTTCGAGCCCCACAATTGGTGGTATTACCGAGTTCACCCGCGACCAAGAGGCATCAGGGGTTGGCAACGCTATATGGTCTTGCATTTGAATGCGTCAAAAATAACCAGAGTCTTTTTCCGGTCAGATACGCTACTGCACGCAGCCAGGATACCAGCGAAGAGCCGTACAACACTGCTACCCTGATGCTGTCACTGGTCAGAGCTAGATCGCTGTTACACGAGGACGAGTGACAGCAACAAGGTGGCAGGTGACCGTAACATCGCAAAAGTAGAATGTGACGGTATTCGACCTGTAATTTTGTGTGAATCAATGTATTAGTACCAAATTAGGGGTAAATTAGCCAAGTAAACTATGTTATAATAATTTTAATTAGAACCTAACACCGGTAAGACCTCGCGGTCGGTTCGTTACTGTTTTTTTTTCGACGCGCCGGCTCCTTAGTCACCATTGTGTTGTTGTTGTTGTTGAGTTGCCCTTCAGCCAAGCGTCTAGGCGACCTGGCCAGTGTCCTTGAGAAAGCGCAATGATCGTATGGGGTCTGTCCAGAGAGGTTCCAAGCAAATTCCATGGGTCCTCTGAGAGGCTGCAGGGTATCAGTGCTACCAATTGCTCACGCCGATTGGTCACAGGTGCAGAGCAGCGACAGGCGGGACCCGAACGCAACCGATCGGTCGGGAGAACGACATCCTACCCCGAGACGAATCGCCCCCGGCCTGGTGAAGACAACCGACTGGCAATAGTACCACAGGCTACGTGGCCAACAACGAATTTTATCGCCCTTGAATACGTGACCACCCAGGCGATCTGTACGAGAGCGTAAACATCTGGCCCAATTTGACGGCATCGTAAACGGGAAAAGCAGCAATACCAACAAAGCTGGTTGGCGGTCTGGAGCTAGCTTTACGCTGGGACGGCAGAGCAGACAAGCCGGGCGGCTAGCGGATGACGGCTGACGGCTGACGGCTGACGGCTGACGGCTGGCAAATGGCCATCCGCTCACGTGAACCGTACAATGGAACCGCCTACCTGTGTTTGTCTACAGCTTTTTTTATTCGTCTATAACTTACCCGCACTCTTCAATGAATGCCTTGCTGGTCCCGTATTGTTGCCACATTTTCATCGGGCGGTAGGAGTTCGGGAACGGTTGGCACAGGCTGGTAACCGCCTCGGTATGCATGTGCATTTTAGTATGGAATTAATGCATTTACTTCTTCACATTTTCGATGGTCATCTAGTCCAAACTATTTCATGACGCCTGTTGTGTTGTTTTTCTATGACGTCTAGAGAGGGGAGCACCCAATATTTGTTTAAGGGAGGTGGGGCGGATTGGGCGAAGCTTGTCGCTTCTATTTGTTGTTATTGTTGATCGGGAGTATGATTTTAACCTTATTTTCAGAAAGTCCTTCGCATAAAAACGTAACGTGCGGGGGGATTTATCATTATTTTCAGGATTCGAAATTTAGCTTTCAGGTTCCGAAAAAAAAACATTTAGGACTTTGAGGGGAGTCCTGGTGCCCTCGCTGTCTCACCTTCCCAAAATGAATGAAACGTCAAATATCGTTGGTTTCCACTCCTCATACCAGACGCTATATACACTGCGGTGTTCAGATGTTTGTGTGGTGCTTATTTCAGCTTTGTGGGTGCTTCGGCATCCATAAAGAAAAGTGACACTCTACCTACGAGGTGAACGGAGAGCGGCAGATGCAGCATGGTGACAGCAGACGTAACATGGTGCGCCGGGGACAGCAGACACCACATGGTGAACATGGGACAGCAGATGTAGCAGGGTGCGCCGGGACAGCAGACACCACGTGGTGAACATGGGACATCAGATATAATAGGCTGAGTACGGGACGGCAGATGCAACATGGTGAGTCGGAGTCAGCAGATGTAACATGGCAAGTCGGAGTCAGCAGAGGTAACATGGTGAGTCGGAAACAGCAGATGTAACGTGTAGCTAGAAAGGCGTGAGCACCATGGTGCGAGTCTGGTCCCTCGTCTCTGCTCCCGGTATCGATATGAGATAAGGACATCATGGGTTTGCTTCTGGATTACGGACGCACACACTGTTCGAGCAGCACGGTTCCTCGCTATCTGCACGGAAGTCGTGTCAGGTGACCAATAACGGCATGCAGTCTGCGGATCGGCGAGCTGATGCGGACACAGCTCTCACCGCTCACCTCTCACTGTGATGCGGCGCTCATGAAATACTTTTCATCATCACCATCGCCGTCGCTATGGTCATCGTCAAAATAACCAACACCACCAATGCTATGACGCATAGACGTTAAGACCAGCATGCTCTTTATAGAGCAGCTTTAACCCTCGCCGGACGGGGGGAGGGGGGGGGGCTCTCGAAGTCCCCTACATTGAGGCGTTTCTGGGATAGCGGCCGAATGAGTACGCGCGGAGACACGAAACTCTCAGTGTCTTCTTATGAATGTTTTACATATATCGTGCAAGTTTCAGGCCAAGGTCATCAGAGGCCATGCATATTGGATGCGTCAACGAGAGTAATGTCAAAGTCTTCACCATGTTGCCATTGGAGAAGTTGAGACATATCAATACCAAACTCAGAGTATGCTGTTCTTTCATCAAAACGAACAACTCGGCTATATCGGAATTTTAACTAAGGCATGGTTACTGATCTGAAGAAAGATCAATATTCACGTCTTTTTACAGCATTGAGTAGGATAAATGGAATTTGTGGAATTTTCATGCAGAAAATGATGATGTGCATGTAATCAGCATTCTGATTTATAATGTGGCAAAGGTTAATGGCATAAGGACGGGACAAATAGCATGTACCTTCTGTACAATGCCATCTTATTCCTACAGAATGTTGCTGTCCCACGTGATTATCTGAATTCGATTTCAGCGCCGCCTAATTCGTGCGAAAATAGGTGGACAACCAACGACCAGAGATGACCAGACCTTGCGTGATGTGATCTATTTTATCTGATTTGACCTTTTCATGTAATTACTTTCCAAGCATTGCACAGCCAGGCGAAGGCTGAAGTGATCGTTTCATCAATCTACACATTGTCACAGAGTGACTCAGATTTCGAGGTCAGAAGCTGGACAGCCTGCAAAGATGCTCCAGTATTATTCCAGTTATTTTTGGGTAGGAAATATGTACACCTCAAAAGCGATGTACCGGGGTATTGGAGCCTGAGCTTACTTGACCTGACCATATGGCGTGACCTAGCCTGACCTTGGGATTTTCGAATGTTAAACGGATGTACACATTTTGCTTCAATCGTTCTGTTGAGAGGACCCAATACAAATACAGTCATATCTTCAGGAAGTGGATTGACGCTTTAGGACACGCTGACTACTTCAGTCATTTTGCCGTATTATTCAGGTCATTCCCCAAGATAAAGGTGACGTCATTGGATGACTTATTATGGCCTTTAAAGACATGAACATGGCTGAAAAAGGCAACAATAACCTGTGACATGAGCTCTAGCTGTGGTTTGCCAATTACATTTCATTATGGTGTCTCTAGGACGCATAGTCCGGAACCTGTTTTCCAAACCTGATTCTGACCCGACCTGACCTACCCCATCCTGACCATTTTAGCATGATCAATATACATTAATTCATTTGTAATTTTGTAGGAACAATGTCAAAGAAAACAAGCTCTGCCTCTTGAAAACTATTTGCATGGTTTATGCCAATGGCCATATATTGGCATAATATCACCTCTGGTGACCCCATTATCGGCTTAAAAAAAAATTGCAAGTCATGCTTCGGGCTCTCTATGACTAGGGTTTTCTAGCCGTGTTTTGCATTTTATCCTAGCGTACGTAGATCGGAAGTTAGTGGGGGAGAGGACTTTCAATAGCCTTCACAGGTGAAGGTGGATTTTTGCGGCCGACCCGGCGAAAGTCAATTACGACATACTTGGTGTACACAGCAAGATCAAAGTACAGCACTCTCCCTGAGGAGCCACCCTCCACTCCTTTCTGAATGCTTCCTTCAGCGACACGAAAACCGCATAGTTATTTCTCTGAACGCTTTGCTTACACCAACCTTTGCTATGTCTTGTGCAAGTCCGTCCCACTCAAGAGACGCAAAGTCTGTTCATGTGACAAGGAAATGTCGATTTTTTAATTCAATTGCGTCATATAATATCCCATGCATTAGTCTATGAAAAATAGTCAAGTCTAGCGGTCGGAAGAACAACCAGTGCAGCGGGAAATGTTGCAATGTCGGGCCTCGGTTCCAAATAAAAATCAGCCACATATGTTGGCCACTGCTGAAGAAGGCTCCCTATCTCCCTATCTCACTTCCTTCCTGAACAGCAGCATGCCTCCAAACATCACAAGATCACAAGTATCCTGCAGCAACACTATCGTCTCGAGCGAGCCCGAGAGCCAGGCCGTAATGCGGAGCCTGATGGACCGGTGCACTACCGCACGTGTAGCGCGCACACGTCAAGTTTCGCTGGTGCACCTCTCAGGCCCACCAGTCGTCAGGTTACGAGGCATTCGGTTAGCCCGGCTAACGTGGAATTTGGGTACACAACAAGCACGATCAATGTCAACTGCTGTGCCTACATACATTCAGCTCGGATCACTAACCTCACGACGCCTATAAGAGGCTTAGAATACAGGGCGACTTGGGTCGAGGTACAGCTTGGGTTGGGGTACAGTCTGGGCTGAGGTACAATTTGGGTCGAGTTAGGGCTTTGACCTTGGACTATACTCACCGATGCTACGTAAGTCGAAAATATTGACGGCGCACTCGTATTATGTGATGCTGGTGGCACTAAATATAACGTCACGCGTCAACACTTCAGAGCCACCGCTTCGTCACACCGACCTTTAGCCCCAATAGCGTTCGAGGAACACGAGAGACTGACCTTGGGCTGCGATGCCGTCACATGTTTGGTCGGAATCTCGTCAGACAGCACGATGGGCCACTTGTTGGGCAGCACCATCATGCCGCCGATGGTGTCCACGATCACGTTCCGCAAGATTCCACTGCAAATATAAGGGCATGAGAAGGCCAGGCGTTGCGTCAAGGGTGCACAGAGCATGCATATCAGCAGAACGCTCCAATGTAGACCACTCATCAGACGGTGAGACAGGCGCCAGGGAAGAATCAGCGTCATGGCAATGTCAAGTCTGGCCAGCTGTATTTATCGGCATCCGGTATGTTGGTGTGGCGTAAGCAA
Source organism: Ashinkailepas kermadecensis (assembly GCA_034440615.1). NCBI lineage: Eukaryota > Metazoa > Arthropoda > Thecostraca > Neolepadidae > Ashinkailepas > Ashinkailepas kermadecensis. The sequence goes on from JAOTOM010001287.1 coordinate 40,323, forward strand.
TCGAAGTTACCACTGTGTACTTCATTGTAAGATTTGACACGTCAATCTGTGCCATGTACATCTGAAACACACGTATTGGTAGATGCAAAGATGCATCGTGAAGGGATGTGGGTGTACACAAAAAAAACGACCAGACTTGCATGACATCAATGAAACCGTCTCCTTTTCCACACGAATGAGCCGCCATGGGACATGCCGTGTCTGTACGTGGTTGGTTGTCTGTACCAGAAGACAACAGAAGTCCGAGTCACCACGAAACATCCCTGGCCTGAGTCTCTCCGTTACGGATCTGATCTGGGCGACGATCTCGTCTCCACCGCTCTGCGCGTTCACCCTGCCGCACCTCTGCTCTGCCACGTGTCCACCTTCATCCTCCGGCACTTCTGCTCTGCCACGTGTCCACCTTCACCTTCCCGCACCTCTGCTCTGCCACGTGTCCACCTTTACCCTCCTGCATCTCTGTTCTGTCACGTGTCAAACTTCACCCTCCTGCATCTCTGCTCTGCCAAGTGTTCGCCTTCACCCTCTCGCACCTCTGCTCTGCCAAGTGTCCACCTTCACCCTCTCGCACCTCTGCTCTGCCAAGTGTCCGCCTTCACCCTCTCGCACCTCTGCTCTGTTAAGTGTCCACCCTGACACGACTGCGCTCTACCGTGTCTGTAGTTCACGACTGCTGTTCCTGCGCCGTGCCGTTTTACCAGGCGACTGACCTGAGGCCGGGCATGTCCAGCACGTCGGAGATGCCGTTTCACCAGACGACTGACCTGAGGCCGGGCATGTCTAGCACGTCGGCGATGCCCAGCATGTTGAAGTCGACGTCAGGGTTATTGAGGAAGAACACCTGCATGCCGCCGACGAGTGGCATAGTCTTGATGAGCGGCTTGTAGACGATCCGCATCACCCCGTGCAGCTGCCGGGCCGCCACACAGTGCCAGGTCAGATACAGGTCACGTCACAGGACAAATTCAAGTCAGGTCATGGGGGTCGAGTAGTCTAGGGGTAAGTTGCCCGTCTCACCACCAAAAGATTGTGGGTTCGAGTCTCACCTATTGCTACTCTTCGCCTGCGACCAATCGGTGTGAGAGATTGGCGACGCTACATGACTTATGGGTCGACGTGTCGTAAAACCAATAACCACCACCAAGTCAGGTAATGGTGAATGCCGAGTCGTAGTACAAGTTAGGCACGCTTCAGGTAAGGTATTCATGTTTGTCAGGTCACGGCATAAGCCACGCCATAGGTCAGCTCATGGCATGCGTCATGTCACGATACAGACATGCTATGCTGCACGCTAGGTCATGTCACGTATTATGTAATCCTATGTGTCACGTCAAATACCACATCTAGGTTGGAGCAGCTCTAGTGACGTCATGCCGGCGGTCCAGCGCCCGACACTTGGAATTTTGTACAGCACAATTCATGTGCAGTCCGATACTTTATGACAAAACATCGATTCAAGATTTATCGATTTATCGCTATGACAAAACATCGATTCAAGCATTTATATGATTGAGCGAAGTCTTACTTTCTCATCGCTGTCACATATCTAAGAAACGTGAATTTCACCGTAAACACTGGCAATGACTTCGTACGTGGGTCAATCTTGACGGCACTTAAAGGCGTGGATCAGCTGATACGCACATCCCGGACTGCATGGCACCGTGAGCCAATGGACAACTTATACGCCATAATGACCCACGGGCTGGCCCACAGGCTGGCCCACGGGCTGGCCCACGGGTGGCTGCTGCCATCTCCGGAGCCGGTGCATGTGTTACCGAGAAGTCCTTAATGCCGGCCGACATCCTGCTGAAGCTGCACTCGATCCGGCAATCTCCGGCGTAGAAGATCTCGAGGTCCATGATGATCTCGGACCGCTGGATGTTGTCCGTGTACACCTTAACGCCGCCCACCCGCGGCGGCTGCGGCAGCCACAGACGGACCGAATGAAGCCGTGCCGAGCGGCCGCAGCGGCCGCAGCGGCCCACAATCCGCCCGACACGTCACAACGTCCACCTCCACGCTGAACACAGACACTTCAACTGCACACCTCTGGCGGTGCCGCGACGACGCACATTGCTTGCTTTATTCATTAGACGCAGATCGTCTGACAAGAGGATGGTGTGGTTGCATTGAAACCGGGCTCACTAGATCACGTCCAAGCGAGTAACAGCTTGGCTGACAACACCACGAGCTTTAAAACAGTCTGCAGCCATTGAGCAACCTAAACGCACGCACTCATCCGGGGCAAGCGCTGACTGGAGAAAACATAACCAATCACCGCAGCTTGCAGTTTGGTCCCAATTTCGACCTGCTTGATGCGCCATTGCGGATGCAGGACAGGCGGGGACAAGAGGCGAGCTGCAGGACACCCGTGTCGAAGGCACACAAACTGATATACCGCTACGACAGCACACTTGCACACCGACCACATCTGCACTCCCTTGGCAGGCCGCGGATACATACGTATGCGTCTAATTTCAGCGGAAGTGCAAGCATTTCACAACTCAAGAACCAAGTTAGAAACTTGTGTGCAAAGCAACTAAATGTTGTGGTATGAAAAAAATTGCGTGCACCATATCCGCAAAAGGGGCCCAATTTCTACAATGGTGTCCCCAAAATCGCATAACTGCAATGAAAACGAACGCGCCTCAACCAAAAGCTATTGCACTCTTGTCACATTATGCTTCACGCCACGGACAGGTCCGACGTAGTCGGACCTGTCCGTGGGGGACTCATGTGGTCAGGTCGGATGTAGTCGGGGGACTCATGTGGTCAGGTCGGATGTAGTCGGGGGGGGGACTCATGTGGTCAGGTCGGATGTAGTCGGGGGGGGACTCATGTGGTCAGGTCGGATGTAGTCGGGGGGGACTCATGTGGTCAGGTCGGATGTAGTCGGGGACTCATGTGGTCAGGTCGGATGTAGTCGGGGACGACCATGTGGTCAGGTCGGATGTAGTCGGGGGACCATGTGGTCAGGTCGGATGTAGTCGGGGCGACTCATGTGGTCAGGGGGACTGTGGTCAGGTCGGATGTAGTCGGGGGACTCATGTGGTCAGGTCGGTCGGATGTGGTCAGGTCGGATGTAGTCGGGGGATCATGTGGTCAGGTCGGATGTAGTCGGGGGACTCATGTGGTCAGGTCGGATGTAGTCGGGGGGACTCATGTGGTCAGGTCGGATGTGGTCAGGTCGGATGTAGTCGGGGGACGACTCATGTGGTCAGGTCGGATGTAGTCGGGGGACCATGTGGTCAGGTCGGATGTAGTCGGGGGACTCATGTGGTCAGGTCGGATGTAGTCGGGGGACGACTCATGTGGTCAGGTCGGATGTAGTCGGGGGACGACTCATGTGGTCAGGTCGGATGTAGTCGGGGGACTCATGTGGTCAGGTCGGATGTAGTCGGGGGACTCATGTGGTCAGGTCGGATGTAGTCGGGGGACGACTCATGTGGTCAGGTCGGATGTAGTCGGGGGACTCATGTGGTCAGGTCGGATGTAGTCGGGGGACTCATGTGGTCAGGTCGGATGTAGTCGGGGGACTCATGTGGTCAGGTCGGATGTAGTCGGGGGACGACTCATGTGGTCAGGTCGGATGTAGTCGGGGGACGACTCATGTGGTCAGGTCGGATGTAGTCGGGGGACATGTGGTCAGGTCGGATGTAGTCGGGGGACTCATGTGGTCAGGTCGGATGTAGTCGGGGGACGACTCATGTGGTCAGGTCGGATGTAGTCGGGGACGACTCATGTGGTCAGGTCGGATGTAGTCGGGGGACGACTCATGTGGTCAGGTCGGATGTAGTCGGGGGACGACTCATGTGGTCAGGTCGGATGTAGTCGGGGACGACTCATGTGGTCAGGTCGGATGTAGTCGGGGACGACTCATGTGGTCAGGTCGGATGTAGTCGGGGACGACTCATGTGGTCAGGTCGGATGTAGTCGGGGGACGACTCATGTGGTCAGGTCGGATGTAGTCGGGGGACGACTCATGTGGTCAGGTCGGATGTAGTCGGGGACCTTTTGGGTCGGATGTAGTCGGGGGACGACTCATGTGGTCAGGTCGGATGTAGTCGGGGGACGACTCATGTGGTCAGGTCGGATGTAGTCGGGGACGACTCATGTGGTCAGGTCGGATGTAGTCGGGGATGGTCAGGTCGGATGTAGTCGGGGGACGACTCATGTGGTCAGGTCGGATGTAGTCGGGGCGACTCATGTGGTCAGGTCGGATGTAGTCGGGGACGACTCATGTGGTCAGGTCGGATGTAGTCGGGGACCGACTCATGTGGTCAGGTCGGATGTAGTCGGGGGCGACTCATGTGGTCAGGTCGGATGTAGTCGGGGGACGACCATGTGGTCAGGTCGGATGTAGTCGGGGGGACTCATGTGGTCAGGTCGGATGTAGTCGGGGGACGACTCATGTGGTCAGGTCGGATGTAGTCGGGGACGACTCATGTGGTCAGGTCGGATGTAGTCGGGGGACGACTCATGTGGTCAGGTCGGATGTAGTCGGGGACGACTCATGTGGTCAGGCGGATGAGGGTGGTCAGGTCGGATGTAGTCGGGGGACGACTCATGTGGTCAGGTCGGATGTAGTCGGGGGACGACTCATGTGGTCAGGTCGGATGTAGTCGGGGGACGACTCATGTGGTCAGGTCGGATGTAGTCGGGGACCGGTGGTGGGGGT
>JAOTOM010001287.1:50000-64255 GCA_034440615.1 Ashinkailepas kermadecensis
ACCCTCTCTCCCGCCGATGCAATGCGACCATATTGCCGGGCGGGTGGAATTACTTAGCAGCATGTACTGGTCGTGTGAGATAGAAACAGGGGCGCAGGCAACGTCCATGTGCGGCACGCGCGCAACCTGGTACGCATTTATATACGAACATAGTCGGCGACGCGTGAAATGTGTCCACATCAGTGAGACTTGTTAGATGTGTGATTAGTTCGCAAGTTACAAAAATACTCCCAAAATCCGAAAACATCTGAACCAAAAAAAAAACGGAAAAGGATGAAAAGAACATGACGTCACATGAATGTATCATTGTCATTTTTGAAATCAGCGTACCTCAATGCACCACAACCCAAATACCAAATCCCGCACCATAATGCTTACGATTTCCAATACGCCTAAATGTACATCCAAGTAAAGATCGACTGCAATGGGCTTGTTCGAGATGGTTGACACTCCACAACTGTTATACGCAGCTGCGTTTGGTTAAGTGTCGGCACCACTTCCTGCTGTACTTGACATTGACGCTGATTACTCCGTGATACTGCCGCCTGCCTGTCGCCACTGCCACGCTGCGCCTCTGCACATCTGCTCGCGCATGCGCATTTGTCAAGCTTACCAGATTAGGGCTCATTTCAGCGTGAAACAAACTTACTTATTACTTATTGCAAGACGCAGACATACTAACACGCATCCAAAACATCACAAACACACCCATCACCATAACACCGGCCACACATCTCAACACATCACAAGGTATCATATACGCAAGCGAGCTGGCCCGGTTGCCGGAGGATTATCTGGCATGCAGGCTCAGCAGCCAGGGGATATTCTCCGTCTGCAGGTCCCCCGCCCCAACAGACAAACCAAACACACACATCCTCATACTGACTTTTAATACCAAACATCAACCCACACACGTCAAAGCTGGTTACATCACATACAAAGTCACACCGCGGGCACCCCTCCCTCGACGCTGCTCTTTCTGACAGGGATACGGTCACTCGAGGGGGGGGTGCAAGCACACAAATCCCACCTGTGCTTATTGTGCCGGCCCACACCACGCCAACACATGCAATAGCGACACGTGGCTATGCGTCGGATGCCGCGGAAACCATGGCTCCCGGGACGGGGCCTGCCCTCGGTGGAGGAAAGAGAAGGAAATTATCCGCCTTATCCACTTAGAGGGCTGGGCCCCGTCGCGGGAAAGGGCGTGAGTCACCGACCAGTACCCCCCCCCCCCCCGCCAAGAGCCGTCCACACAAACACACACATCTTACACGGCTACTCCACTAGAACCCACCGAATGCTCCAGAGAAACTCAGACAGACCCGACAATCATCATTAGGCCACAGCCCACACCTCAGAACACCGCACAAGCACAGGATCCACCCCCAATGCCACGCCGCGAAGGGCTCAAACCAACACCCCTCTCACGCCCACAAGTACCACACGCACGGCGCAAAAACCAACACAACCAACTCGGACCAATCACAGATTCAGATACATACTCAGACGACGAATACAACAACCCCGACAACACCTCATCCACTACCCAGGCACCTACAAAACGATCAACCAACAAAACAAAGACCACCTCCAAGAACAACAAACCAAACACCCGTGCCAAAACCGCCCGACACTAAACATCCGAACAACTCCTTTACCTACTCTCTCCCGACTCTGCCCATGACGTGTCATATTATATATAAAAATAAAAAAATCAAACAAAACAAAAACAAACAAACAAACAAAAAACAACCAAACAAAACAAAAGGTAAAAGTCAAAACAAAACAAAAGGCCCATGTATGATAGTGTATGATATATATGCATGTTCTTGCACTGCTAAAACGAACGGCGATGACCCGACCCCACCCTCAACTACGCTCCGGCACCGTCCGGACCACAACTGCTCAACTGGTGGTGGTGGTGAATTGCTGTTTAGGGGCACGTCGACAGCAAGGTCATTTTGTGCCCATAACAATGGTTAGAGAGAAACTAAAACGGTATGTCCTTCAAATAATCATTAGTGGAGATAAAATCTTGGTTCATCAAGGACGATATATCACATCAAAGTTTGCGTGTCGAAGATAAGTATAGATGTTACCGGACGTCACGACATCCGAGTCGTCACTCAGAAGCATACGTAAGGAGTCGTTGCTCGCTCTTCCAAAGTATTGACGTCGTAGAGGTTCCAGTGTTGAACAGGCTACAATTACATGGTATACAGTAAGCAGGGCAGAACAGCGTGGGCACAAGGGTCGGTCATCTCCAGACAGCAAGTATCTGTGTGTGGCTAGGGTATGTCCTATTCTTAGACGGCAGAGCGTAATTTCATCCCATCGTTCGACCCGATACGATGATCTCCACAGCCCTAGTGTCGGCTTCAGGATCTTTAGTTTATTACATTTCGAACTCCAGGCTTGTTGCCATTCTGATCGAATATACGATGATATATTTGGGTAGAAATCTCCGGGGGGGAGTAGTAACGAAACGACGCGGCCGCTGTTGATAGCTGCCTTCGCAGCCATGTCGGCAGCTTCATTCCCAGCTAGTCCAACGTGACTGGGGATCCAGCAGAAAGCAATTGTCTTGCCCATTCCGTCTAGTAATTCTACAACTCGTAGAATTTTGCGGACAAGTATGTTGTCCTGGTTGAAGGATTGCATTGCTAAAAGGCTGCTCAGCGAGTCTGTGAATATAACGTGCTTTGGTGTCTGATCAATTTGAATAAAACGAACAGCTTTCAAAATGGCATACAATTCAGCAGTAAAAATCGACGCATGCTTTGGTAGACAGAAAGAGCCAGAACCGGAACGACTGACATAGGAGCAGCCCACGCCAGACATCGACTTGGAGCCGTCGGTATAAGTCCGGGAGAAGTCATGGTATTCGTGTATTTTCTTAAGAGACATCATTCGGAGCTCTGCTGTACTTATATCGCATTTTTTGAGCATGACAAGGCAATATCGATTTGTGGTGGGGAAATCTGCCATGGAGGAGTAGTCGAAACAGCAATACGTGTCACACAACCGGGTCGGATGCTGCAGTTACGCAGCGTCGAGGCAATGCGCCAGCAGAACGGCATGATGCGCTGACTGCAAGATGACTGGCGTGGCATCGATGATCCCGGAAATATCCATGGATATGCTGGATGCTCTGGGTTTTGGGCTACCTTGCATGCATATCGAGCTGCCAATATCCTGCGTCGCAGCGCAAGGGGAGGTTCATCCACCTCTACCATAGCACTGTCTGATGGTGAAGTGCGGAAAGCTCCAGTGGCAATCCGGAGGGCTGTGTTATGGATGACATCAAGTCGGCGCTTGGAGGTATCACATGCTCCGTCATAAATCAAACACCCATAGTCAATTTTAGAACGTATAAGGGATCGGTACATGAGAAGCAAGATTGATCTGTCAGCCCCATATGAACATCTAGAGACGGTACTCATTACCTGGAGACCTTTTGTACATTTGCTGGTAAGCTCAGTTATGTGGGTTTTGTATGTAATATGGCGGTCCATCCACACACCAAGAAACTTGACTGCCGGTCTGAATGGTATGAGGTGGCCGTTCATACTTATCATTGGGTTTGCGCAACGGCGTTTGCGGCAGAAATGGACAGCGGTAGTCTTTGAAGTGGATATTGTGAAACCAGTTTTATCGCACCACTCCATCAATTTCGTAACAGTTAATTGGAGCTGCCTTTGTACCGTCCGCACCGTACGAGATGAGAACCACACTGTAAAATCATCTACGAATAATGCCCGTCCTACCGATGTTGGTAATCTATTGCCCACATCGTTTATAGCAATGGCGAACAAAGTCACACTTAATACACTTCCCTGCGGAACGCCATCAATCTGCTGAAAAGTGTCAGAGAGGAAGCCATCTATTCTAACGCGAAAAGTCCTGTCCGTTAAGAAATTCGTCAAGAAAAATCCCATCGGACCTCTTATGCCAATGCGGTGCAGCTTCATGATGATACCGTGCCGCCATGCGGTATCATAGGCACCATCGACATCAAAAAATATGGCTGCGGTATGACATTGTTTCATAAAGCTCAAGCGTACAACGGAGTCAAGAGCTAAAATGTGATCAAATGTGCTACGGTGTTTGCGGAAGCCACTCTGTATGGAGGTGAGTAATCGGTTGCGTTCCAAAAACCACATAAGTCGTAGGTTCACCATTTTTTCAAACACTTTGCAGAGCGAACAGGTAAGTGAAATGGGTCGATAGTGAAGTGGGTCCTTGCCGGTTTTGTTCGGTTTGCAGATGGGGACGATAAGCGCCCTCCGCCATGCCGATGGAAAGGTACCTCTTTCCCACATTTCATTAAACACTTGTAGAAGAGTATTTACAACTGTTCTCGGGAAATGTTTGATTATGTCGTTGTGTAATGTGTCAGGTCCCTCGGCTACGTTCCTAAGGGAGTTTATCGCGGCAGTCAATTCGGTAATAGAAAACGCATTGTTGTAGTCAATTGTGTCTGATGTGGTAAAATCAAGAGGTAGTGCCTCGCATCGAGCCTTGTATGTCAAGAAACGATGACTGTTTTTGTTTTTCGACCTTTCGGAAAAGGCCCGTCCAATCTCGTTAGCGACATCTTTCGGGTCGATAATATCTCGGCCTCCCATTTGGAGGGTGGGGAGTGGCGTGCGCGTAAGCTTCCCCGAAATGCGCTTAATGCGGGACCACACAGATGACAATGGGGTGGAGCGATTTAACGTGTTCACGTATGTTTTCCACGATTGCCGTTTGGAATCAGCGATAGTGCGCCTCGCGTGAGCTCTTGCTTTGCGAAAAGCTATCAGATTCGCCATGCTGCTGTCGCGATTGAAAACCCGGTATGCCTTCTTCCTAGCACGTAACGCTTCCTGACAATTTTCTGACCACCACGGGACTGGTACACGGCGTGACGTGCCCGACGAACGAGGAATATACCGCTGAGCACTTTCTAACGTTGCAGCTGTAAACGTTTCCATGGAAACCGATCCTTCCGACCACTCACCGAGTCTTCGACATCGGACTGAAAAGAGCTCCAGTCAGCTTTACTAAAAATCCATCTGGGAGGTCGTCGGCCAGCTTCCACTCTATCAATGAAACTTGTCCAAACTGGAAAATGATCACTCGTACCCGGATCATCGTCCACCGACCAGTCCAAATAGGAGACAAATTCAGGACTGCAAAGCGTGAGGTCAAGCACGGAGGTTTGGCCCGTTGGCAGTGTAAAATGTGTTGGGATACCAGAGTTAAGAACTACAAGGGGGACATTCCGGATAATTTGTTCAAGGGTACGTCCACGACTAGAAGTATTCGTTGAGCCCCAAACTTGGTGGTGGGCGTTGAAATCTCCACATATAATCAGCGGAGGAGTAAGCTGATCTATTGCCTGCGACAGTTCTGGAATTGAAAAGGTGTGTCCTGGGGGCAAGTACATAGAGCATATGGTGGCAACACGGCGGTTAATTATGACCCGAGCAGCGACAGCCTGGATATTTGATGTCAGATGTACTTGCTGAAAAGGGACTGAGTTGTGGACGGCAATGAGCACACCACCATGTGCCACAGTGTGTGTGATGACGTCCTTCCGTAAAACAGAGTAGTTTTTTAGGTAAAAGGAAGCACCGGAGGAGAGCTTGGTCTCCTGCAGGCATACTACTGACGGTGTACGACGGTGTAAAATGTGTTGTAATTCGTTATTACTAGTTCTCACACCTCTGCAGTTCCATTGTAAAATGTCACTCATTTGTCAGTATATGTAAGAGGGAGTCCTAAGCTTAGAGCGTAAAAGGTCAAGAGTGACTAAATCATGGTCTTGTAGTCGGGGGTCTTGGCTTCGTGGTCGTGAGCGCGGGCTCCCAAACTCACTTGGTGACACAGCACCGGGGAGGGCGCGCTTCGTAGCGCGATTCGGGGATGGGGAGGATATTGGGGGGTGTGTGGTTCGACGGGAAGGTGTCTCCGGTGGTCTCATGGTTGCCGCGGGTAATGATGAGTGAGGAGTCGCCATTGGGCGCTGGCCCTCAGGCTTCGAGTTCGAGGAGGTTGGCATATGTCGGGTGGTGCGACCCTGTGCTCCTAAATCCGGGGCTCCAGGGCGCACCTGAACCGCAGCATGTCCGATCTTTGGATCTGAGATGGTTGATGGGGGTGGCGGTGGGGGGACTGAGGTCTGACTCACGGGAAGGGGAGAACGGTCAGGCAGAGAGGAGGTGGAGAGAAGAGATTTGGAGATGGTGGTGGTGGTGGTGGTGGTTGAGGGAATGGGAGCATCAGGCAGGGAGGAGGTGGAGCGGCTGGGTTTGGAGGTAGTGGTAGGGCGTGTGGAAGGTGGGGGTAGGTTGGAGGGCGGATGGGGGATAGGAGGTGGGGATTTCGGGGTAGATGGGGAGGGGCTGGGCCTGGGCGGGAAAGGACCGGGGGGCCTCTTTGACCGTTGGACAAGCGTCCACGCCCCACCCTCGGGTGTTGGTCGGGAGGGGGCCTCTGATGGTGGAACGGCGTCACTCGTGGACGGTGGAACCTCGGTCGCATCAGTGTCGCATTGGCTTGGGTGGCTCTGACTAGCTTGCGACGTAGGGGGAGCTCCAAAGGAGCGAAGGAGGGCTGTTAATTGTGCGATCAGCTCAGAGGCCCTGTCGGGCTGTGCGTGTTGTGATACATACATGCTAGTTTTAACTTTGGATGCGTAAGATATTTTAGGATGAGTCTGTTCGTAATGATCTCTTGCTTCCCGAAACGATACTCTTTGTGTATGTTTGATATAAATTATTTCTTTCTCTCTGATGTAAGTCGGACAAGTTCGGTCGAAAGAAGTATGCGGATCCTGACCTGCGCCACAGTTCGCACAATAGGGGGTTTCCGAGGTGCAGTTTTCGCTGGCATGTTCGTGCGAGGCGCAGTTGGCACACGCAGGGCGATTCCGGCAGAATTTGTTGGTATGACCGAACTTTTGGCACTTGAAACATCTCATGGGATTCGGGAGAAACACACGGACTTTTACACGGACGTAACCTATACGTATTTCAGGGGGAATGTCTGTGGTGTTAAATGTTAAAATCACGTTGTTTGTTGTGATCATTTCAGAGCCTCTCCTTGCTTTCATCTTCCTTGCCTCAGTCACTCCAAACTCCGACAAGCCATCCACAATCTCCTCCTCCGGCACTTCCCTCAAGTCAAAGCAGTTGATAATGCCTCGTGAACTATTTTTTGTTCTGTGGGGTTCAATGGTGATTGGAATAATCTCGTCGAATCTACTTTGATTTTTTCGGACGCTGTATCTAAACTCGGACATTTTTAATGCGCTCTCTGCCTCTCCTGCCCTTGCAAATTCTACCTCCAAGGCGCCATCCTTCAATTTTTTCGCAGCGTACAATTTTTCCAAACCGGTCACACCCGTCTCGTCTCTGAAAGGGTGATAATGAGGCGAGACATATCGATTTTCCTCGAAAGATAAGTACACGTGGGGTAGAATAGTGTTTTGTCTGGTCTCCACGGGAGAGACCAGGGGTGTTGTTTTGTATAATGGTTGCCATGTGTTGTATGTTTTGTTTCGGCTCCTCGGGCGCCCCACCACGGAGGGGCCCAACGGGGGGACGCCTGGGCCCCGCGGACGGGAGGACGCCAGGCGCTCGAAGAGCTATACGGGGCGGGCGGCGCCTTCGCCCGGCCGGGAGAGAGAGACTCACCACCCCGACCGGGATCCAGCGCCGCCCACCACTTGACCTCAGCCGGCCAGGCCGGCAGGCACTGGGGAGAACCCCAGGCCCCCGGCCCGAGGCGACCAGCCACTTGGCTCGCGTGAGGCCCCACGGGCCCGCCCGCCCCCTCCGGGATATCGGGACCAAAGAGGCGTGTTGGTCCCCCGTCACAACTAGCACCGTGCGACGGGGGACCTCAGCCTCCAGGACTCCGTCAACCCCGGGGGCGGGCCGAGGGGGCGCGGCTACCCCGATAAAACTGAGCTGGAGGGCAGGACCGGGGAAGTTGTCCTACCTGCTCATGATAGGGAGAGTTGGTGTTGCAGGGCCAGGGGAAGGACATGGATGTTGAGATGAGATGGGCATTGGAATGGGAGCGTATGGATGGAAGGACGAGTGAGGCACTCCTAGTCTGGCCCCTCGCCGGCTCACCGATGGACTGGGAATCCGGGTCCTTAGGACACTCAATCCCCCCCCACCACGAAAAGGTGGTGCCTCGTCGGGGGGAACTGCTCAACCAAACTTAAAAGGACGAAAACAGCCAACACCACCGAGAAGGGGGCAGGGTGGAAGAACACAAAACAACAACAACAAAAAAAAAAAAACAAAAAAAAACTATTTTTTTTTAAAAAAAAGAAAAAAAAAAAAAATAAAAAAAAAAAAAAAAAAAAACCAAAAAACAAAAAACAAAAAAAAAATAAAAAAAAAAAAAAAAAAAAAAAATATTTTTTTTAAAAAAAAAAAAAAAAAAAATAAAAAAAAAAAAAATAAAATAAAAAAAAAAAAATATATTAAAAAAAATAATTTTTTTTTTTTTTTTTTTGCTACAGAACAATTTGAGAAGGGAAATCAGGTTGATGTAGCATATCTTGACTTTAGCAAGGCCTTTGACAAGGTACCTCATAAACGGTTAATGATGCAGCTTCAGGCCCATGGTATTGTGGGTAACATCCTAAAATGGATAGGGTTGTGGCTCTCAGATAGACAGCAGAGAGTGATGCTAAATGGTACAAAGTCATCATGGCAAAATGTTCGTAGTGGAGTCCCCCAGGGTCGGTACTGGGACCACTATTGTTCATTATGTTTGTAAATAACATTGAAAGTGGCCTAAGCAGTAAGGTTTTGAAATTTGCAGATGATTTGAAGGTCTTTAGGGCAATAACAGGGCACAATGAGCAGGTCTTGCTGCAGAAAGACTTAGACGAGCTTGTGAAGTGGTCCGAAAAATGGCACATGAAATGTAACTTTGATAAGTGCAAAATCATGCATGTAGGTAGGCAGCATATCAAGGCTCCATACTTGATGGGTGGCCAAGTACTATCTGTGACTCAGCAGGAGAAGGACTTAGGTGTTATTTTTAACACAAAATTGGGGGCATCAGAACAGACCAAAGAAGCCAGGAAGAAGGCACTAAGAATGCTTGGGGCAATAAATAGGAATGTATCATACAAAAGTGAGGAAGTCATCAGGAAGCTTTATTGTGCATATGTCAGGCCACATCTGGAATATTGTGTCCAAGCTTGGTCCCCTAGTTATGAAAAAGATTGTTGGCTTTTAGAGAGAGTACAAAAGAGGGCAACAAAAATGGTGAATGGTATGGGCAACCTGGCATATGAGGAAAGATTGAAGAAATTGAATATGTTTTCACTTAGATATAGAAGGCTGAGAGGAGATCTCATCGAGGTCTTTAAATTTGTTCATGGTCAGGAACAGGGTTATCTCAGGGAACTGTTTGAATTTAACAGAAATGATGCAATTAGAGGTCATCAATTCAAAATTAAAGTTAATCACAGCAGGACAAGGTTAAGACAGTCCTTCTTCACCAACAGGGTAGTAGAACACTGGAACCAGCTGCCAGAAACCATTGTCAGTAGCAACACACTGAACATCTTTAAGAACAGCATAGACAATCATTATAAGAATATGGGGCCTGTTTTTCTGCATTCCAGGGAGAGTTGATCAACACATTTGATAGACAACTGGTTCAGTGTACAGAGTGCAACCAAGAAGGGTCCTTGCGGCTCATAGTTGCACTGATCTTTTATGTCTTTATGTCTTTATGAAGCATGTTAATATGAGGTAATATGAGGCATATTTTGGCTGGCACCCACAATGCCTTTGTGTACAGCAACCAAATGCCAATGTGCTACTCAACTATTACTCTGACTCTCAATTCATGCTGATTGCAAATGATTCTGCTCATGTGAAAGCAAATACTGTTCCACCTACAAAAGTCTGCCCATTAAGCCTGGCAATGGGATTCAAGGTGTCACCTGATCATTGGATTTAATTCTCCAGGTGAACTAAACACAATTGTTCTGGGTGTGTCTATACCTAATGAGCACCGTACATATAACATAAACACAAAGGACCCTCTACAATGGCTACCATTTGTACTTATATGTATCTGTGTGCATGTGCGTGTGCATGTGTATATGTGTATACGTGTGTGTGTGCATGCTGGTGTCTGTTCGCGCGTATATAACAAAATATGGCGGTATTCATAAACGATGGACCTTTCTTTACCAAAATATGAAGATCTGATCGCATAGTTCTACCGATTCTTTGTGTACGGAGCTAGCAAAGTCCCCGGGCACCATTTTTAGGCTTCTGAGAGCAATCAGCTTAAGAAAACCATAAGGAAGTGTCCTCCAATATTTTTTTTTTGCAATTGCACCACTATTTTTAGTGGCTACTAATAGCTTGTACCACTACAGCTACAGTGAAGTAATCCTGCACAACCACATTTTCGTTTTCGGGATACGGTATACCACTACGAAATAATTGTATGTTTTAAAGTTGCTCTTTACAAGTAGTTACGAGGATTTCCACTGAAAGGAACTGTTTGAATATGGATAGCTTGTTCATTGTTGTGTTCAGTAAACACAGTACAATTACTGGTGCGGCCATACAGAAGCAGCAGTAAAGCTATTTGTTGCATGATTTCTTAAGTGTTCGGACCCCACCACCTCTCTTCCCCTACTTACCAAACATGGAATGCAAATATTAAGAAGTGTCTAATGGTTCCATGCAGGCAATTAAGAAGTAGCGCGTGATACATAGTACGAACGAGTGTCAGGTATAGCCAAACATACATGTCGCTGCTTCCGCTCTCAGCACACCGAGCGCCGGCCGCCCCCCGGTTCATCACGACGCCTGATACCGGATACAATGTGCTCCAGAAACATGTCCGTGAACGATGTCATGGAATTTGCAATGCATGACCTCGAGCATTCGTGAAGATAATTTAACTAGAAAATGTCCGGCAGAAGATCACACAATAGGTCACATAATAGGTCACATAATAGGTCAGATAATCACACGTCGATCAACATATCGAGCCCACTTGAGCGGGAGAAGATTAACCCGAGCCGTCTCGGGGGAGGGGGTTGATAGGCCCCCCCTTAACGTTTTCCGCGGATTGTGAAAGAACGGCACGCGGCAAGGCGCCGAAATTTGGCATATCTTTTCCCACATCAATTTGGAATTGTTTCAAAATTGTGATGTCAGGTCATCTAGGGTCAACGAGTTAGTCAAGGTCAAGTGAGGTCACCTCTAAAAAGTTCAATCAGTCGTCACGCTTTAACGGATAAAGATATTTTTAATGAAACTCTCAACGTTTGCTTATCTTCAGGGACGAAACAAAACGCACCAGAGGATTTTTTTCCTGTTTTTGATTACTTATTAGTTTTGCATATTTGCGCATTGGAGCTAAAATTGAAGAATCTGGCTAAAGCATTTTTATGACAGCAAGTTGACTTCGAACAACGTTTTCAGTCCGCTCTACCCATTAGAAAAAGACAAATTTAAAATAAATTGAAAACTCAAAATTGCCAAATTTAAAACAAATATATATAATTTGGATTTTTGATGGACAAAAATTGCACGGCCATAGTCGATTTCGCCATCCTTTTCTGATTCCAAATAATTTGTGTTTGTTCAAATCTCCCAAAATGAACTCCCCAGAGCCAAAAACATGATGTAAGTTGTGAAAACCTGGGCCCCCTAGTGACGTCACTTTTTGGGGGAAAAAGTTTTGGGGGGTGGTGTCTGGCCAAACTCGTCGAGCGCTTTCTGATGAAACCTCTTTCGTTTTCGTGCGACGCTTATTTTGAGATTAGAGGGGGGTTGTATCAACCCCTCTCCCCGATATGACCGGAAAGGGCTAAGGTCACATAATCACACGTCGGTCAGTCAGTCAAGCAGCCCCAGACTACGATCGCATCATAGCCTCGCTTCCATCAAGAGCTCGGCAACTTCTAGTGGTTTGGTCCAGAGGTCCAGTAGAGTAGTGATAGAGAGGTTGTTTCGAAGAGTAGATAATTGAGGGCAGATGAAGAGAAGATGAGACATTTCTTCGCCGTCGTTGCATCTCCTGCAGGTGGAGGAAGAAAGGGCACCAATTTTGTGTAGGTAGTCCAGTCCAGGGTGCCATCCGCTTCTGAGTCTTGCCAAGTCAACGCGAAGTTTACTTGGCAGGGTCTCCTCTTCCGCATTGATGTCTGGCGGCACAGCATCCAGGAGTCGCGAGTTCTCTAAGCTCGCGAGTGAGTCTCGCATAAGCGTGGTGTGAATATATTTGATTGATTGTTTTACCAGAGTATCATTATAAAACGGCACTGCGGCACGAATCTGTCGTAGAAGCGTGATGGGGTGCTCTTCATTCGTCTTGGAGGGTCTCCCACATCACGGAAGCAGTCTAGAGGATAGTCTGGTCGAAAGTCCTTGGCCACGTTCTGAGCTCCAATCATATCAAGATAAGATGATTCTGCACTGAAGCACCCTCGCTTCCCTGTGGAGGTCTGAAATGCGAGTCATCTTCGTCAAGCCCATCGCCGCTCGAAGACAGAGATTTTGTGTTACCTGCATTTTCTTCGCCTCGTCTCGCTAATGCAGGGTCGCCACGCGTAGTAAAAATGAGGCCTCAACTGCATGTACATATAAACTATGTCTTCTTTGGACTGCCCATCGTTTGCTCCTGAGACCGCTCTGAGTATATTATATTTCCTTCTGGCTTTGTTATGTATTTCCTCGACATGTTTACTGAAATGCATGAGGGTCGAACCTCACTCCCAAAACCTTAGAATATTGAGTCGAGAGGCAGCTTGATGCCATTCACTGAGATGTCAGGATGAAGAGTATTGGTGTGTGTCAGGCGTAAATAACGTCACCGTGGACTTAGCAGGGAGAGTCGTAGTTCAGACTCTTGGACCCTTCAACCAGAAGTTCAAGTATCTTTGTATTCTTCTCTCAATCGTCTGAACTTAACATCCCTTAACCAGTATCTGAAGCCACCGCATAAAAGACAAGACAAGTATTTCTGGTAGTTGGGGACAGCATTTGGCCACATACATGTTGAAGAGCTTGGGAGATAACACTCCTCCTTGGGAACGCAGTTTTCAAAGATTTCGGTGCGCGACATGGCTTCACCAAATTTAACTTGGCTTTTCGGTCTGTCAGGTAGCTGCAAAGCCATCTCTTGTCCATTAAGCATTTCGTCAATATTCCATATCAATTCGATCAATTTACATCTTGAGGCCGTGTCGAAGACTTTCGTCGCGTCCAACGACACCGCAATCGTCCTCTCCGGCGGTTTCTTTCATATTGAAGCTTGCTTCCAAAATGTACTTTCACTTATCTTTGAGAGATGGTGTTTGTGCTATGAGCCTTTCGAAATATGACATTGGTTCCGGTTTGGCGTGTGCATTTCTGTCCAGCAAATCAACAACTCTAGACTTCTTGGAAAAGTGCAGAGGAAGAAGAGTAATAAGGTCAGAATGAGGAAGGATTATTAGGGAGACTTTCCAACAGGCTTCAGTGCAGGATGATGGTTCCCTTCTTCCAGATCTCAGTATCATTTATGAACATGAACGAAACACGTCGGTCAACCTATCGAGGCACATCACGAGCTGGAGAAGATTAAGATATAACCACGCTGTCGGTCGGATTATCAGGCGCCTCAGGCTGGAAAGTGCGTCCCCTAACCACATGTCGGATTCGAAACATCGGCACTCGATGACGGAAGATTAGAATCGCTAATCACGTCCGGTCATCATATCTTTACGAATACGCTTCACGCTGCACACTGGTGTAGCAGTTTTCAATGAAAATTGAAGCTGTTACGCAGTCGAATGCTAACGAAATTGATATCCTTCCTGGCAGAATGTTGACATCTTGTTACAATTTTTAAATGCATGATATGGTCAACAAAATTGCATCCCGCATAGTCCATCATCGATATTCTCATTATCCCGATTTGAGGAAACTAATCATAACACCTGAAACTTGGTATACTTTATCGTGGAGAATTTTTCCAATACCATGGTGCATTTTTTACCATTGCATGGCCCAATTAAACCCATCCAATAAGCAGTGTGGAGCAGCACTCACCCAAGACGGCAGGTCCTGCAGCTTGGCCAGCGTCACCTGCTCGCTGCTGGTGCCATGGCGCGGCCCACGTCGCGCTTGATTAACGCAGCTTCTCTCGCGCCCGCCGCTTCGCCGCATCACCGACAGGACCACGCCGCCTGCCGCCGGCGAGAAGCCCAGGTAGCCGAC
>JAOTOM010001288.1:0-64259 GCA_034440615.1 Ashinkailepas kermadecensis
TGGTCAATGGCAGTGGCGTGGCCAGTGGTCAGTGGCAGTGTCGTGCCAGTGGTCAATGGCAGTGGCGTGGCCAGTGGTCAATGGCAGTGGCGTGGTCAGTGGTCTAGTGGGTGGCCAGTGGTCATGGCAGTGGCGTGGTCATGGCAGTGGCGTGGTCAGTGGCAGTGGCGTGGCCAGTGGTCAATGGCAGTGGCGTGGCCAGTGGTCAATGGCAGTCTGGTCAGTGGTCAGTGGCGTGGTCAATGGTCAATGGCAGTGGCGTGGTCAGTGGTCAGTGGCGTGGCCAGTAAGTGGCGTGGCCAGTGGTCACTGGCAGTGGCGTGGCCAGTGGTCACTGGCAGAGTGGCAGTGGCGTGGCCAGTGGTCAATGGCAGTGGCGTGTCGTCAGTGGTCAATGGCAGTGGCGTGGCCAGTGGTCAATGGGCAGTGGCGTGGCCAGTGGTCAGTGGTCATGGCAGTGGCGTGGCCAGTGGTCAATGGCAGTGGCGTGGTCAGTGGCCAGTGGCAGTGGCGTGGCCAGTGGTCAATGGCAGTGGCGTGGCCAGCGGTCAATGGCAGATTGGCAGTGGCGTGGCCAGTGGTCAATGGCAGTGGCGTGGCCAATGGTCAGTGGCAGTGGCGTGGCCAGTGGTCAATGGCAGTGGCGTGGCCAGTGGTCAATGGCAGTGGCGTGGCCAGTGGTCAATGGCAGTGCCGTGGTCAGTGGTCAGGGGCAGTGGCGTGGCCAGTGGTCAATGGCAGGGCGTGGCCAGCGATCAATGGCAGAGTGGCAGTGGCGTGGCCACGTACACCAAAGATCGGATCAACGTGTACGCTATCCATGGAGTGGCAGTACTATTTGAGCCAGAGATACCTGCCAAAGCTCACTGAACACTCCGCCGTGCAATTTCTGGCCAGACTGACTGCTGGTTCTCCAGTCCTTTATTTTTAATTTTTCGTGGGGTGACACCCGTCGCTCTTTTCGTATTTCGTTTCCCAGTGTGGTGATACCCGTCGCCCCATCTGGTTTTTCATCGACGTACTTTTGTTCCCTGTTTTCTGTGCGTCCTTCGTGTTTATTGAAATTTCGTTAGGTAGGTTTTTCCCCGCGATGGGGAAGAACGAAAGGCGGACACCGACCCCAGCTCGCCACCGGTCTCGTCTCCGAGACGGAATTTCCACCACTAGCTACGCCTGACGACCATCGCGCGACCCCGGACTTTGCACATGTTGTCCCATCTCTCGATACAACCGTTGATGACCCGCGCCGGACAATTCCTTTGGATGACGCCATGGAAGCCCTTTGTGCCTCACCGACTCATGCTCGTCCCAAGACCACGACCTCGCCTCGCGATCCGGACCAGACCATAACCCTCCACACCGCTAACCCATGTCCGAACCAGACCACTCCCTCCCAGCCTGAACTCATCGAACCCTACCTCGACAGTGCTGGTTCTTCCATAGTTGTCAAGCCTGTCCAGGAATCCGTTTCCTTCCGCCGTATTAACCATTTCTGGCCGACCAAGCAACTCCTCGCCATCTGCTCCTTAACCAATCCTGACATCGAAACCCCTGACAACGGAACCCTCGTCATTAAAACCCAAACCCGAGCCCAGACCAATGCCCTCCTCCGTACCACCACATTTTGTGATAAATCCATCACAATTGCCCTACATTCCAACCGCAACACCACCAAGGGCACCATCTTCGCGCCGGAGCTCCGCTTCATGTCTGAAGCAGATATCCAGACGGAGCTCAGTCCTGAGGGGGAGACCCACGTCCACCGCATCACTTCCTTTAAAGACAGCCAGAAACGAGGTACAAGCCTCCTTGTCCTTACCTTCAACTCTACCACTCTTCCCAAGACCCTCCTCGCCGCCTACATCCGATACCAAGTCCGTGTCTTTATTCCTAATCCTCTCCGCTGTTTTAATTGCCAGCGCTTCAGCCATGGCGGTAAAACATGTCGCCAACCAGCCCGCTTCCCCAAGTGCGGTGAACCACCCCATCCTGATTCCACCTGCTCAAAGCTTGCTCACTGCCTCAACTGCAACACATCCGACCACCTCACCACTTCCAATCTCTGCCCTGTCTGGCGACGGGGAAAAGAGGTTTGCGGCGTCAAGGCCATGGCCGGAGTCTCCTACCGCAGGCCCGGCGGACCGTCGAGGCCACCTTCCCAACCACCAAAACTTACGTCCAGGCAGCCACCACTGCTCCACCCACACCTCCCGTCAAAACAAATTCCACCTCCATACAAACAGAACTTATACCAGGCCTGGCACCACTCACCAAGCTAGAACAAATCACCATCACGACACAAACAACTCCGGTTCCCAATAGACAGACCACTCCAGGGATGAGTGACAGGCTCCGATGTCATTCGGCTGCGGGAGGAAATTCACGTTCCCCGTCAGCGGGTCGCCGATCGAGCCCTGCGCGTCCAGCGCCGGCCGGCGCCCACGTGACACGACCGACTTCAAACCGGCGGGCATCCCCGCGGCAGTGGCCGGCCGCCGTGACCTTGCCAAGGTCACCGGTCGGCCGGACGGCTCGGGCGGATCCACCGCCGCCATCCGCACCCAACCCACATGACCGCCAGAACTGCACTCCTGGCTCCGACATGCACCGAAATGTGCAGACAAACATTAAAACTTTTCTTCCCGATGTCTACACTTTTACAATGGAATTGCCGCAGCTTGATCTCCAAATGGGCCGAAATGAAAGCTTTCTTTCGGTATTCTCGCACCTATTCACATAGCACTCCAAGAAACATGGTTTTTGCCCAATGATACATACAACTTCAATGTTTTCTATTATACCCTGTATCGCCACGACGAGGTCCGTGGATCACATCGCAGTGGCGGTACAGCACTTTACATCAACAATGATTTTACACATACACAAATTACACTTAATTCACCTTTACAAGGCTATTATGGCTATTATGGCTCATCTGACCTCTATCAGAGGGATGGCCTGCACCTCTCCGAGAAGGGGGTGCAAGTGTTAGGCAAAGTATATGAACATGTCCTTCAGGGAAACTAGATAATGGGGTGGGGAGGGAAGAATTGGCATTTCCATCTCAGGGATATGCCAATAGTGACAGCATAGGCAAAAGAACCTCACAGTCAGCAAATAGGGGTAGCAGTAGATCAAGGGGGCAGAGTGGTAGCTCATCCAGAGATGATAGAGCTACTCAACATGAAAAAGCCAAAGAGGGTCATGGAACTTTTGTTAAGTGTATGATGCTTAACACGCGCCCTGGAGGGCCTCTGAGAATTACGCGCACTGGAGGGGGGCGGATTCCGCCCCCTAAGATCTCGTCTCCTAGTAAAGCTGGAGGAACGAAATTCGCAGGGTGGATGTGCACGGTAGTGAACTCTATTGTGTGCAATTTTCGTGACCTTAGGTCAATATATTCAAGGTCAAATGAGGTCAGATTGGCAAAATTTTCCGGTTTTGCGTGGCTTGGCTTGTCATCGTTATGGATCACTGTGATTGTGTTTAAATGCTCAAAAATGGGCATCAATGATGTTTTGGACATTACTAATGATGCAATGAAGATGCTAGACCCAACATACGACCTCAGGTCACCTATATAGCACCACTTTATCAGGTCAGTCACCTGTTCCAGTTACCGGAACCGGCCGCCCGCCCGACTGCTCCGTCGGGCAGCTCGGAGCAATCGGCTTCGTGAAGAAGGAAGTGAAGTACATGAATAAAGTATGGAAACGCAATGACAAACAGTACAAATGACAACCAGCAGTGTCATTTATGGCAACATTCCAGTTGATCAAGTTTGGGTCCATTAACCTGCCATGAACTTGACCTGACTTGACCTTGGTGACCTAACATGACCTTGAAACTATACAGCATATCAATATGCATCAAACAAGTAGCTAGTGTTGCCTACAACACTTCCCTTTTGTCAGTATACTGGAAGCGCATCAGCGCCGATTTTTGTGGTCTGGCGCTATAACATTTTTTGAATTTAGCGGCCCCGAACTCGAAAAATTTTCGGACGATTTCCATTTTCTTGCTTTAAACGACGCGTCGTTCATTTCTAAGCAGGTACACCGAAAATCATGTATATCGACCGGTAAAATTTGCAGTTATTTGCGAAAAACCGGAGGGGTGGGCGGATTTCGCCCCCCCTCCAGTGCGCGTGTTAATGCTCGGAGCATTCAATCCAAATTTGATGAGTTCAAGAGTGATGTTGCTGAGGAGAAACCAGATTTTGTTTGCATTACTGAGGCATGGGTCAGTGAGGGATATTTTGGGGATAACTTGCAGGACTATGAGATCCAGGGATACAATATGTTCTCATGCAATAGGGGTCCAGCAGTGAAAGGGGGTGGTGTAATGCTCTTTGTGAATAGCTTATACAGTTCTCAAAAAGTAGCAGATGGGGTCAAAAATGTGTCTGGGGAGTCCATTTGGCTTCATGTTGCTGTGGGAAAAGGCAACAGCAATAAACTGAGGATAGGACCTTTGTATCGAGCAGGAACCTTGCCATATTCTCAGCAACTGGAGCTCGATAAGGTGATTTGTGAGGAAATCAGTAGAAACTTTAGGAGGAAATGCCTTATTCTTGGTGAGTTTAATATAAAAGGATATGAAAATGTTGGTGTTGGCTCCCCATCATGCAAACTGTTTAGGAAATGCCTTGAAGAGGACTTGTTCTTACAACCGTTTGTAACGGAACCAACCAGACAGGGCTCATTCTTGGACCTTGTCTTCTCAGATTTAAGTGATTTAGTTCAAGACTTGACTGTAGGAGAAACTCTGGGAAGAAGTGACCATAACATAGTGAAATTCAAGGCACAGGTAGCAGGGACAATTAAGGGTAATTTGGCAAATATTCCAAATTTTAACAGGGCAGACTTTGATTGCATGAGAGAGGCTTTAAGTGCCATAAAATGGGAAGAATAATTATTCTATTTAAATGCCTGTGAAATGTGGGAAAAGTTCAAATCTTACTTGAGGGAAATTCAGATTAGACATGTCCCCCAAAAGCAAAGGCGCAAAAGAAGGGTAGGAAAGCCAGCATGGCTTACACCAGATGTGATGACAGCAATTAAGGCTAAGAAAAATGCATTTAGAGTATTTAAGGAAGCTTCAAATATCGTAAATCTAAGGTCGTATAAAAAATCTAGAGATGCTGTGAAGCAGAAAATCAAAGCAGCAAAGCGAGCAAAAGAATTGGATTTGGCTAGGAACTATAATGGGGACAGTACATTTTTTTTTCGTTTCTACAAGCTAAGTAAAGTTTCAAGCGCAATTGGTCCACTGGAAGTAAATGGGACTATATTGAGTGAGGATGGTGATATGGTTGAGGAGCGGAGCAAGCAGTTTAAATCAGTGTTTACAGTGGATGATGTGACTAATCTGCCAACCGTGAACCACAGTTCAGTGACAGGTGATCAGATACACGATGTTGATTTCATTGATAGTGATATTGTTTTCAATTATATCAGAAAAATAAAGCCAAACAAGGCAGCAGGACCTGATCGAATTGATGCTAGGGTATTGCGGGAAGCTGAAAAGGAAGTGGCAATTCCACTTAGTATAATATTTTGTAGATCAGTTTCACAAAATGAAATTCCAACAGATTGGAAATGGGCAAATGTAGTTCCTATTTTCAAGAAAGGAGAAAGAGAGAAAGTTGAAAATTATAGCCCAGTAAGCCTCACATCCCTAGTCTGCAAGGTACTCGAATCAATTATCAAGGATAGAATAGTTAGTTTTCTGGAAGGAAACAGAATGATTCAAGATACTCAACATGGGTTTAGAAAAGGGCGATCGTGTCTCACAAATCTCTTGGACTTTTTAAAAGAATTTTGCCACAGAACAATTTGATCAGGGAAATCAGGTTGATGTAGCATATCTAGACTTTAGTAAGGCCTTTGACAAGGTACCCCATAAACGGTTAATGATGCAGCTTTAGGTCGATGGTATTGCAGGTAGCATCCTAAAATGGATAGAGTTGTAGATTTCAGATAGACAGCAGAGAGTGATGCTAAATGGTACAAAGTCATCATGGCAAAATGTTCTTAGTGGAGTCCCCCAGGGGTCGGTACTGGGGCCACTATTGTTCATTATATATGTGAATAGCATTGGATGTGGCCTAAGCAGTAAGGTTTTGAAAATTGCGGATGGTTTGAAGATCTTTAGGGCAATAACAGGGCACAATGAGCAGGTTTTACTGCAGAAAGACTTAGACGAGCTAGTGAAGTGGTCCAAAAAATGGCAAATGAAGTTTAATTTTGATAAGTGCAAAGTCATGCGTGTAGGTAGGCAGCATATGAAGGCGCCATACTTGATGGGTGGCCAAGTACCATCTGTGACTCAGCAGGAGAAGGACTTGGGTGTTATTTTGAATACAAAATTGGGGGCATCAGAACAGACCAAAGAAGCCAGGAAGAAGGCACTAAGAATGCTTGGGACAATACAGAGGAATGTGTCATACAAAAGTGAGGAGGTCATCAGGAAGCTTTACTGTGCATATGTCAGGCCACATTTGGAATACTGTGTCCAAGCTTGGTCCCCTAGTTATGAGAAAGATTGTTGGCTTTTAGAGAGAGTACAAAAGAGGGCAACAAAAATGGTTAATGGTATAGGCAACCTGGCATATGAGGAAAGATTGAAGAAATTGAATATGTCTTCACTTAGGCTGAGAGGAGATCTCATCGAGGTTTTTAAATTTGTTCATGGTCAGGAACAGGGATATCTCAGGGACATGTTTGAATTTAACAGAAATGATGCAATTAGAGGTCATCAATTCAAAACTAAAGTCTAGATATGCTACATCAACCTGATTTCCCTGATCAAATTGTTCTGTAGCAAAATTCTTTTAAAAGTCCAAGAGATTTGTGAGACACGATCGCCCTTTTCTAAACCCATGTTGAGTATCTTGAATCATTCTGTTTCCTTCCAGAAAACTAACTATTCTATCCTTAATAATTGATTCGAGTACTTTGCAGACTAGGGATGTGAGGCTTACTGGGCTATAATTTTCAACTTTCTCTCTTTCTCCTTTCTTGAAAATAGGAACTACATTTGCCCATTTCCAATCTGTTGGAATTTCATTTTGTGAAACTTATCTACAAAATATTATACTAAGTGGAATTGCCACTTCCTTTTCAGCTTCCCGCAATACCCTAGCATCAATTCGATCAGGTCCTGCTGCCTTGTTTGGCTTTATTTTTCTGATATAATTGAAAACAATATCACTATCAATGAAATCAACATCGTGTATCTGATCACCTGTCACTGAACTGTGGTTCACGGTTGGCAGATTAGTCACATCATCCACTGTAAACACTGATTTAAACTGCTTGCTCCGCTCCTCAACCATATCACCATCCTCACTCAATATAGTCCCATTTACTTCCAGTGGACCAATTGCGCTTGAAACTTTACTTAGCTTGTAGAAACGAAAAAAAATTTACTGTCCCCATTACAGTTCCTAGCCAAATCCAATTCTTTTGCTCGCTTTGCTGCTTTGATTTTCTGCTTCACAGCATCTCTAGATTTTTTATACGACCTTAGATTTACGATATTTGAAGCTTCCTTAAATACTCTAAATGCATCTTTCTTAGCCTTAATTGCTGTCATCACATCTGGTGTAAGCCATGCTGGCTTTCCTACCCTTCTTTTGCGCCTTTGCTTTTGGGGGGACATGTCTAATCTGAATTTCCCTCAAGTAAGATTTGAACTTTTCCCACATTTCACAGGCATTTAAATAAAATAATTATTCTTCCCATTTTATGGCACTTAAAGCCTCTCTCATGCAATCAAAGTCTGCCCTGTTAATATTTGGAATATTTGCCAAATTACCCTTAATTGTCCCTGCTACCTGTGCCTTGAATTTCACTATGTTATGGTCACTTCTTCCCAGAGTTTCTCCTACAGTCAAGTCTTGAACTAAATCACTTAAATCTGAGAAGACAAGGTCCAAGAATGAGCCCTGTCTGGTTGGTTCCGTTACAAACGGTTGTAAGAACAAGTCCTCTTCAAGGCATTTCCTAAACAGTTTGCATGATGGGGAGCCAACACCAACATTTTCATATCCTTTTATATTAAAGTCACCAAGAATAAGGCATTTCCTCCTAAAGTTTCTACTGATTTCCTCACAAATCACCTTATCGAGCTCCAGTTGCTGAGAATATGGCAAGGTTCCTGCTCGATACAAAGGTCCTATCCTCAGTTTATTGCTGTTGCCTTTTCCCACAGCAACATGAAGCCAAATGGACTCCCCAGACACATTTTTTACCCCATCTGCTACTTTTTGAGAACTGTATAAGCTATTCACAAAGAGCATTACACCACCCCCTTTCACTGCTGGACCCCTATTGCATGAGAACATATTGTATCCCTGGATCTCATAGTCCTGCAAGTTATCCCCAAAATATCCCTCACTGACCCATGCCTCAGTAATGCAAACAAAATCTGGTTTCTCCTCAGCAACATCACTCTTGAACTCATCAAATTTGGATTGAATGCTCCGAGCATTAACACGCGCACTGGAGGGGGGGGGGGCGAAATCCGCCCACCCCTCCGGTTTTTCGCAAATAACTGCAAATTTTACCGGTCGATATACGTGATTTTCGGTGTACCTGCTTAGAAATGAACGACGCGTCGTTTAAAGCACGAAAAATAGAAATCGGGCGAAAATTTTTCGAGTTCGGGGCCGCTAAATTCAAAAAATGTTATAGCGCCAGACCACAAAAATCGGCGCTGATGCGCTTCCAGTATACTGACAAAAGGGAAGTGTTGTAGGCAACACTAGCTACTTGTTTGATGCATATTGATATGCTGTATAGTTTCAAGGTCATGTTAGGTCACCAAGGTCAAGTCAGGTCAAGTTCATGGCAGGTTAATGGAACCAAACTTGATCAACTGGAATGTTGCCATAAATGCACTGCTGGTTGTCATTTGTACTGTTTGTCATTGCGTTTCCATACTTTATTCATGTACTTCACTTCCTTCTTCACGAAGCCGATTGCTCCGAGCTGCCCGACGGAGCAGTCGGGCGGGCGGCCGGTTCCGGTAACTGGAACAGGTGACTGACCTGATAAAGTGGTGCTATATAGGTGACCTGAGGTCGTATGTTGGGTCTAGCATCTTCATTGCATCATTAGTAATGTCCAAAACATCATTGATGCCCATTTTTGAGCATTTAAACACAATCACAGTGATCCATAACGATGACAAGCCAAGCCACGCAAAACCGGAAAATTTTGCCAATCTGACCTCATTTGACCTTGAATATATTGACCTAAGGTCACGAAAATTGCACACAATAGAGTTCACTACCGTGCACATCCACCCTGCGAATTTCGTTCCTCCAGCTTTACTTAGGAGACGAGATCTTAGGGGGGCGGAATCCGCCCCCCCCCCCTCCAGTGCGCGTAATTATCAGAGGCCCTCCAGGGCGCGTGTTAAGCATCATACACTTAACAAAAGTTCCATGACCCTCTTTGGCTTTTTCATGTTGAGTAGCTCTATCATCTCTGGATGAGCTACCACTCTGCCCCCTTGATCTACTGCTACCCCTATTTGCTGACTGTGAGGTTCTTTTGCCTATGCTGTCACTATTGGCATATCCCTGAGATGGAAATGCCAATTCTTCCCTCCCCACCCCATTATCTAGTTTCCCTGAAGGACATGTTCATATACTTTGCCTAACACTTGCACCCCCTTCTCGGAGAGGTGCAGGCCATCCCTCTGATAGAGGTCAGATGAGCCATAATAGCCATAATAGCCTTGTAAAGGTGAATTAAGTGTAATTTGTGTATGTGTAAAATCATGGTTGATGTAAAGTGCTGTACCGCCACTGCGATGTGATCCACGGACCTCGTCGTGGCGATACAGGGTATAATAGAAAACATTGAAGTTGTATGTATCATTGGGCAAAAACCATGTTTCTTGGAGTGCTATGTGAATAGGTGCGAGAATACCGAAAGAAAGCTTTCATTTCGGCCCATTTGGAGATCAAGCTGCGGCAATTCCATTGTAAAAGTGTAGACATCGGGAAGAAAAGTTTTAATGTTTGTCTGCACATTTCGGTGCATGTCGGAGCCAGGAGTGCAGTTCTGGCGGTCATGTGGGTTGGGTGCGGATGGCGGCGGTGGATCCGCCCGAGCCGTCCGGCCGACCGGTGACCTTGGCAAGGTCACGGCGGCCGGCCACTGCCGCGGGGATGCCCGCCGGTTTGAAGTCGGTCGTGTCACGTGGGCGCCGGCCGGCGCTGGACGCGCAGGGCTCGATCGGCGACCCGCTGACGGGGAACGTGAATTTCCTCCCGCAGCCGAATGACATCGGGGCCTGTCACTCATCCCTGGAGTGGTCTGTCTATTGGGAACCGGAGTTGTTTGTGTCGTGATGGTGATTTGTTATAGCTTGGTGAGTGGTGCCAGGCCTGGTATAAGTTCTGTTTGTATGGAGGTGGAATTTGTTTTGACGGGAGGTGTGGGTGGAGCAGTGGTGGCTGCCTGGACGTAAGTTTTGGTGGTTGGGAAGGTGGCCTCGACGGTCCGCCGGGCCTGCGGTAGGAGACTCCGGCCATGGCCTTGACGCCGCAAACCTCTTTTCCCCGTCGCCAGACAGGGCAGAGATTGGAAGTGGTGAGGTGGTCGGATGTGTTGCAGTTGAGGCAGTGAGCAAGCTTTGAGCAGGTGGAATCAGGATGGGGTGGTTCACCGCACTTGGGGAAGCGGGCTGGTTGGCGACATGTTTTACCGCCATGGCCGAAGCGCTGGCAATTAAAACAGCGGAGAGGATTAGGAATAAAGACACGGACTTGGTATCGGATGTAGGCGGCGAGGAGGGTCTTGGGAAGAGTGGTAGAGTTGAAGGTAAGGACAAGGAGGCTTGTATCTCGTTTCTGGCTGTCTTTAAAGGAAGTGATGCGGTGGACGTGGGTCTCCCCCTCAGGACTGAGCTCCGTCTGGATATCTGCTTCAGACATGAAGCGGAGCTCCGGCGCGAAGATGGTGCCCTTGGTGGTGTTGCGGTTGGAATGTAGGGCAATTGTGATGGATTTATCACAAAATGTGGTGGTACGGAGGAGGGCATTGGTCTGGGCTCGGGTTTGGGTTTTAATGACGAGGGTTCCGTTGTCAGGGTGTTTCGATGTCAGGATTGGTTAAGGAGCAGATGGCGAGGAGTTGCTTGGTCGGCCAGAAATGGTTAATACGGCGGAAGGAAACGGATTCCTGGACAGGCTTGACAACTATGGAAGAACCAGCACTGTCGAGGTAGGGTTCGATGAGTTCAGGCTGGGAGGGAGTGGTCTGGTTCGGACATGGGTTAGCGGTGTGGAGGGTTATGGTCTGGTCCGGATCGCGAGGCGAGGTCGTGGTCTTGGGACGAGCATGAGTCGGTGAGGCACAAAGGGCTTCCATGGCGTCATCCAAAGGAATTGTCCGGCGCGGGTCATCAACGGTTGTATCGAGAGATGGGACAACATGTGCAAAGTCCGGGGTCGCGCGATGGTCGTCAGGCGTAGCTAGTGGTGGAAATTCCGTCTCGGAGACGAGACCGGTGGCGAGCTGGGGTCGGTGTCCGCCTTTCGTTCTTCCCCATCGCGGGGAAAAACCTACCTAACGAAATTTCAATAAACACGAAGGACGCACAGAAAACAGGGAACAAAAGTACGTCGATGAAAAACCAGATGGGGCGACGGGTATCACCACACTGGGAAACGAAATACGAAAAGAGCGTCAGGTGTCACCCCACGAAAAATGAAAAATAAAGGACTGGAGAACCAGCAGTCAGTCTGGCCAGAAATTGCACGGCGGAGTGTTCAGTGAGCTTTGGCAGGTATCTCTGGCTCAAATAGTACTGCCACTCCATGGATAGCGTCCACGTTGATCCGATCTTTGGTGTACGTGGCCACGCCACTGCCACTCTGCCATTGACCGCTGGCCACGGCACTTCCACACCCAGTCTGGCACAACCAGCGTCGCGAGCATTACTCGCCTGCCCTGGTATTCCACCTTGACCGTGACCGACCCACTGCACCGTAACGTTCCCCCGTTCACGGTTCTCATTTCCACCGTCCGCGGCGTCCACCGCCGACAGCAACCTCGGTACACGAGCGTGTCGGTGCATCCGGAGTCTACCAACACGCGTCGCTCGCTGCCGTCCACCTGCATCCGGGCGACCGGAAGGGCGCGATCTACTGCTCCGGAGACGGCGCTCGCGCTGACGCGTCCCCCGATGCGTTTGGGCAGGCCGCGGCGAGATGACCCTCCCTCCCGCATGTCCAGCAGCGTCGCGGTAGTCGTGGCCGCTGCGCTTCCTGACGAGACGGCGGGGGCGCGGGCCGCGACGCCGCTGCCGCAGCCAGCACCTCGTGATGTTCATCGCTAAGGATTTCCCGGGCCAAGCGGACGAGGCTCGGCAGCTCCATCCGCTGTGCACGCGTACCTGCCTTTAGCTGGCTCCGTACCGGTGCCGGCAGTCCCGATATGAATTTGGTGTCCAGGATGGACTCGGGGAGCTTCTCGTCCTAGACCAGCGCTATGAGGCGGCGCAGGTCCGCCAAGTAGGCGTCCACGGACTCCCCGGGCCGCAGTTCTCGGTCCTGGAAGGCGGCGTACGCGGCGTGCCGGTTTAACGCGAACGCGTCGTATAATGCGTCGCGGACGGCCGCCATGGAGTCCTGCGCCTTGTCGGGTAGCTGCTCCCAGACGGCGAAGGCTGCCCCCGTCAGCCGCTCCGGGATGACGTCCACGAAGTTGACGCCGCGTCGTCGGCACAGTTTCTCTGCCCGCGTAAACCACTCGGCCACATTCACCGTCCCGCTGAACTCGGGTATGTGGCGCGTGTCGAAATTACGCGGGCGTGCCACACCCAGGGTCCCCGACGCCTCCATGAAGTTCACTGATCCATTCGCGACCGGCGTTGCCTCCCGTGGTTCTACCTCTTCATATCCGTGCCCCGGCATAGTATCCGCAATTTACAGCCGGAATAGCTTGTAGTTGCCGATCCGAAAGTAAGTACCGAGCACGGGGAAGGGCGTGTATTCGCAGTAGTCATCCGCCTGCCCGTTGCCCGGAATCCCCATGTGGCCAGGGACCGAGAGCAGTGTGAGTTGAAGGTGAGCATGATGTGTGTGATAGAGTTGACGGATAGCGTGGAGTGTGGGGTGTGTAGTGTTGTGTCTGGCTGCGACAGCGTCGATGGATGAACGTCAGTCAGTGCAGATGATGGTTGGTGTGGTGATGTGGTGTTGAATAATGTGATGTTGACAGGTGAAAATTTCGGCTAACTGCAGTGTAAATCGAGTTGTGTGGTGTTAATTTTGTTCGGCCAAAGTTGGGTCCACCGCACCAGGTGGCTCCCGTACCGTCTGTGGTACGGGAGCCATCCGTGTAGAAGTATGTGTAATGGGGGTGGGCTGCTTGATATTCGAAAAATGTTAGTTGACCTTCGAGGGGGGATTTTTTTTTGTGTTTTGCCAGAAGAGATATTCTAGATTGGGGTAATGCATGTGCCAAAACGGGAGTAGGGGAAGCAATTTGCCGGGGATTACCTTGGGAAATCTTAGCGCGAAAGTTAGGACATGGTTCAAATGTATGGTAATATTGTATTTCTTTCCATCATATGAACGTCGACCGGGAGGTTTAGAGAGTGCGAGACTGGCAGGGTGGTTGTGCTGTGTTGTGGTCCGAAAGTGGTATCTAACTAGTTGGAGTGTTCTGCGGTGTTGTAAGCTGGGGAGATGGGCCTCAGCCCGGATACTAGTGATGGGCGTGGTCTGGTGTGCTCCGGTGATGAGGCGAAGTGCGTGATTCTGTATGCGTTCAAGTGTTGCGATGCGTGTAGGAGATATATGTTCGAAGATAAACGCATTGTATTCCAGGATTGAGCGAATCAGAGCAATATACATTGTGTTGAGGGTAGCCCTGTCTGCACCCCTTTCGCGACCGGAGATGCAGCGCAGGACATTTAGGCGTTTTGCGCAACGTTGTTTTAGATAAGAAATATGGGGGCTGAAACAAAGACTTTTGTCTAGTACGATGCCAAGATAGGTGAAGGTGGTTTGGCGAGGGATAATTTGGTCGCGATAGTGGAGCGTTGTAAGAGGTGGGATGTACGAGTGGAGCCGGGAGAAAAGCATTGTGACGGATTTCGCTGGGGAGATTTGCAGTGCCCAGAGGGAGCACCAGGAATCAATTTGATTCATGGCGCGCTGCATGAAGTGATTTGCTTTGTCTGCCGATGGGTTCGTGCGCCAGATGGCCAAATCATCGGCGTAAATGGAGTATTTTAGACAGGGGGCAATTTTGTGGAGGTCAGCGAGAACGCATTTTATCATGATAAGAAAGAGGGTGGGGAATAACACGCTGCCTTGTGGGACGCCTTGATCAAGTTTTTGGGGCAGAGAATGGATGTTGCGGCAGCGGAAGGTGAATGTTCTATTAGCGAGAAAGTTGGTGATATATTTTGCCATTCTGCCTCTGATGCCAATACGATGCAATTGTATTCGAAGGGCCGAAATGTGTACTTTATTGAATGCGGATTTTATGTCGAGAAAAAGTGCGACGGTTTCATGAATTTGCATGAAGCCGCGCTGTATGGAGTCAACTATTTGAATGAGATTGTTTGCGGTGCTGTGTCTGGGTCGAAAGCCGCTTTGAAAGGGGAAGAGAATTTCGTTGTTTTCGATGTGAACTCTGATTCGTTCATTGAACATGCGCTTAAAGATTTTAGAGGCACAACTAGTGAGAGAGAGGTCGATAGCTAGAGGGAAGGTCGCGAGGTTTGCGAGGTTTAGAGGTTTTCGGAGTGTGTGTGTGTGTGTGTGTGTGTGTGTGTGTGTGTGTGTGTGTGTGTTGTGTTGTGTGTGTGTGTGTGTGTGTGTGTGTGTGTGTGAGTTTTCCCATGCCAACCGGAGACGTGGCTCCAGTGTCGGAGTAACCGGAGAACATTGTACTCAGTGCGCAGGCGCGCCGTCTTGCAAGCGCTGTTGGCGCATTGTCGTCTGCGTTTGCGGTGGTTGAGATTGAGAGAAGTATGTGAAGTTGTGGTCCGGCTGCTGACTGCTACGAAACGTGGTTAGTTTGAGTGATAACTGTAAATGGAAAAACAGCGTTTTTGTTGGTGTCGTTCTGTTTGTTATTGATATCTTTGTTCTCACATTTGTGTCGGAGTATATGTGAAGCCCATCCTATCCAGTATGAACCCGGAGTGCAAAAATGTTTTCAGAAATAAAATATCTGAAGAAGTGCCTTAATTTCCACCCTGTTTGACACGTCATATGATCTATCTAGAGACCTTGACTCGGCAAACGTAGACAAATAGTGCGAGCATTGCACAAAACGCCCCGATATTGTTCATTACCAAATGATCGCATCCAAGTCCTGACTCGACCTTCCCCCGTACTGGGGGAAGGTCGAGCGTGTGCCGCTGCCGGGGCTCAGGTAGCGGCACGCGCTGGAAGGGTCAGAAAAACAGACATCATCTCACATACACCGACTGACATACACCATCTCGCAGACATGGATGGTCTCGGCAACCGCTGAGTCGATCTTAATAAAACGTTCACCAAACGATCGGCCGTGTGCCAGAGGCGTGCGGTTTGGACTTTCGTGACCTTAGGTCAGTTCAAACGTCACCAAATTACCGGAAAACAAAAAACTGAACTTACAGAAATGGATGATCTTAGTGAGACCTTCACCAAACGATCGGCCGTGTGCCAGAGGCGTGCGGTTTGCACTTTCGTGACCTTGGGTCAGGTCAAAGGTCACCAAATCGCCGACAAACGTGATTTTTTGCTCACAGACATGGATAATCTCGGCAACCGCTAGATCGATCTCAGTGAAACCTTCACCAAACGATCGGCCGTGTGCCCGAGGCATGGGGTTTGGACTTTCGTGACCTTGGGTCAAGTTAAAGGTCACCAAATCGCCGAAAAACATGATGTTTGGCACACAGACATGGATGATCTTAGTGAAACCTTCACCAAACGATCGGCCGTGTGCCAGAGGAGTGCGGTTTGCACTTGCGTGACCTTGGGTCAGGTCAAAGGTCACTAAATTTCCGACAAAAAATACTTACAGACATGGATGATCTCGGCAACCGCTGAATCGATCTTAGTGAAATCTTCACCAAACGATCGGACGTGTGCCAGAGGCGTGCGGTTTGCATTTTCCTGGCCTTGGGTCAAGTCAAAGGTCACCAGATCGCCGAAGAACCAAAAAATAGTTTATCGCAGACATGGATGATATCGGCAACCGCTGGATCGATCTTAGTGAAACCTTCACCAAACGATCGGAGTTGTGCGGTTTGCACTTTCGTGGGCAAGGTCACCAGATCGCCGAAGAACCAAAACATAGTTTCCAGCAGACATGGATGATCTCGGCAACCGCTAGATCGATCTTGGTGAAACCTTCACCAAACGATCGGACGTGTGCCAGAGGCGTGCGGTTTGCACATTAGTGGCCTTGGGTTAAGTCAAAGGTCACCAGATCGCCGAAGAACCAAAAATACCACCAGACACCATCTCACATACACCGACTGACATACACCATCTGGCAGACATGGATGATCTCGGCAACCGCTGGGTCTATCTTAATAAAAACCTTTACCAAACGATCGCCCGTGTGCCCGAGGCTTGCGGTTTGGACTTTCTTGATCTTAGGTCAGGTCAAAGGTCACCAAATTGCCGAAAAACAAAAACATTGGACTTACAGAAATGGATAATCGTAGTGAAGCCTTCACCAAGCGATTGGCCGTGTGCCAGAGGCGTGCGGTTTGCACTTTCTTGACCTTGGGTCAGGTCAAAGGTCACCAATTCGCCGAAAAACATGATTTTTGGCTCACAGACATGGATGATCTCGGCAACCGCTGGATCGATCTTAGTGAAACATTCACCAAACGATCGGCCGTGTACCAGAGGCGTGCGGTTTGCACTTTTGTGATCTTGGGTCAGGTCAAAGCTCGCCAATCGCCGAAAAACGTGATTTTTGGCTCACAGACATGGATGATCTCGGCAACCGCTTGATCGATCTTAGTGAAACATTCACCAAAAGATCGGACGTGTGCCAGAGGCGTGCGGTTTGCACCTTCGTGACTTTGGGTCAGGTCAAAGGTCACCAAATCGTCGAAAAACATGATTTTTTGCTCACAGACATGGATGATCTCGGCAACCGCTGGATCGATCCAAGTGAAACATTCACCAAACGATCGGACGTGAGGCAGATGCGTGCGGTTTGCACTTTCGTGGCCTTGGGTCAAGTCAAAGGTGACCAGATCGCCGAAGAACCAAAATATAGTTTCTTGCAGACATGGATGATCTCGGCAACCGCTGGATCGATCTTAGTGAAACCTTCACCAAACGATCGAACGTGTGCCAGAGGCGTGCGCTTTGCACTTTCGTGGCTTTCGGTTAAGTCAAAGGTCACCAGATCGCCGAAGAACCAAAAATACCACAAGACACCATCTCACATACACCGACTGACATACACCATCTCGCAGACATGGATGATCTCGGCAACCGCTGTGTCGATCTTAACCCGCGCACGTCCGGGGGGGGGGGCAGATATCTGCCCCCCTGCGGTTTTTCCTACTTTGCCGCCATACTAATCGGGTTAGCAAGGCCAAACCTCGCATGGCTGCTCATTGGTCTTTTGCGCATATCCTCAGAAATTTTGGACCCTGGGTCATCTCAAGTCAGGTCACCAGGTCAGGCGAAGTGACCTAACGTTCCTCCGAGTTCTAGATGGCATCACTCCCACAATAATTGGGCGATTGATTTCAAACTTATAGCACGTAATGATCTTATCAGGGTCTATAACATGTATATCACGGTTTTTTCGTAGCGTTGACCTGAGGTCAGGTCGTGGCCATGGCTTACCCATTATAGGTCTATGGAAAAATATACAAATGTTTCCTGGTTACATATTTGCTCTCGGAATGACCTCCAACCGTTATGGCGTGTAGTTGGAAGCTATTCGCAATGCTATCGCTGACATTTTTGCTCAGTGGCCCCACCAAGGTCAGCTGAGGTCACCTGAAATCACTAGCACATTTCTGCGCATTATATCGCAATGCATTGAGCTAGAAGGCTGAAATTACCGTCATTGTGCTTGTATCGCCAAGACGTGTCGATTGATATATTACATGACCTCCCTACTCTACCCCATGACCTTGACCTGAGGTCATTGTTTTGGTGACCCATCTGTTGACCTGACCTTAAATTACGCAGCGTATGTCGATAGCACATTTCAAGGGCTGTCGAATAGCATTTGCAGTTTGTTTCTATCTGTTACAGGTCCTGAGATATGTGCCAATATCTGAGGGTCCTACCCGATCTGGTCGAATTTGACATATGATGACCCAGTGACCTAAATATTGACCTGAACGAGAACATGACCGAAATACTTTCGATAGAGCTTATCACCAGCTATCCAAAGCCGTTTTCCGTTTGTCGTTACATAGCATAGTTCTCGAGATCTTAGGGGGGGCAGACATCTGCCCCCCCCCCCGGACATGCGAAGTTGGCGCGGGCCGCCGGACGTGCGAGTGTTAATGAAACCTTCACCAAACGATCGCCCGTGTGCCAGAGGCGCGTGGTTTGGACTTTTGTGACCTTAGGTCAGGTCAAAGGTCACCAAATTGCTGAAAAACAAAAACATTGGACTTACAGAAATGGATGATCTTAGTGAAACATTCACCAAACGATCGGACGTGTGCCAGCGGCGTGCGGTTTGCACTTTCGTGACCTTGGGTCAGATCAAAGGTCACCAAATCGCCCAAAAACATGAATTTTAGCTCACAGACATGGATGATCTCGGCAACCGCTGGATCGATCTTAGTGAAACATTCTCCAAACGATCGGACGTGTGCAAGAGGCGGGCGGTTTGCACTTTCGTGACCTTGGGTCAGGTAAAACGTCATCAAATCGCCTAAAAACCTGATTTTGGCTCACAGACATGGATGATCTGGGCAACCGCTGGATCTATCTTCGTGAAACATTCATCAAACGATCGGACGTGTGCCAGAGGCGTGCGGTTTGCACTTTCGTGACCTTGGGTCAGGTTAAAGGTCACCAAATCGCCGAAAAACATGATTATTGTTTGGCTCACAGACATGAATGATCTCGATCCAGCGGTTGCCGAGATCATCCATGTCTGTGAGCAAAAAATCATGTTTTTCGGCGATTTTGTGACCTTTGACCTGACCCAAGGTCACGGAAGTGCAAACCGCACGCCTCTGGCACACGGCTGATCGTTTGGTGAAGGTTTCACTAAGATCATCCATTTCTGCAAGTCCATTTGTTTTGTTTTTCGGCAATTTGGTGACCTTTGACCTAACCTAAGGTCACGAAAGTCCAAACCGCACGCCTCTGGCACACGGGCGATCGTTTGGTGAAGGTTTTATTAAGATCGACCCAGCGGTTGCCGAGATCATCCATGTCTGCGAGATGGTGCCTGTCAGTCGGTGTATGTGAGATGGTGTCTGTTTTTCTGACCCTTCCGCCAAAGGCGCCAGAAGTGATTGTAGTTGGGTGTGGCTGATACATGGAACTTGTAGACTAACTTGGTAAGTTGAACTGATAGGAGCTAACACACCGGTTGGTGATGTTTATGAATTATTTTGATAATTTTCTTCTGATTTCAACAACATCGAGTGATGAAAAACTTTCCAGAAACACCAGACCGACCCCCACCCCTGCTCTGAAATTAAAAGTTTTCATATCAATACAATCACTATCGTATGTTTACCAGCACTGAATTGTGACGTATTTTACCTCTGCCCGCTCTTGCAGCGACCGCGAGCAAATTTCCATTGTGAACTCGCCTACTGGCAACTGGTCCGATAAGGGTGAGCACACCGCGCGACGGAGCGGCGTACGGCGTCGGAGCATGAGCGGCACGCCAGGCGGGGAGTAAATTCTGGCCTTCGCCTGGAATTGAATCTGAGCTCCCAGATCGACTGGTTGAGCCAGGCCTCACTCAGCAAGCTGTGTGACACTGCAACCTGTTTCATAAAGCCACTCCAGTGAACATTCGTGCTGAAGGTCTAAAAGGAGGAGCACTTTCAAGCGCTACGTGTTAAAATTGATCACTGCCATGCATTAATATGTTGCCGAGACGGCATATGACGTTAAATATTTCTGATCACTCAGTGGTGGTGAACCGAAAACGCACGCCAGCGTTATGCAAACCTCCAAACCGCCAAGTACAAGGGGGAAATATTCTCACCGTACGTTTCTGCGTGGTGGCGGCGAGCCAGCATCACGACAGTGACGTCATACGCAGTTAGCCGCTGACCACGCAGCCAACTGCGCCACCGCTCTCTCCTCACGCCGGCAGCTGCGCGACCGCTCTCTCCTGAAGCCGACGGCGCCGCACGCGCCCACACGCACGAGATGCGACAGCGCAGCGCCACTGTGCATCACCGAACGCTCCGGCGGGCACTGCGCAGCGTTCACTGGGTGGCCAACCGCACTGGGTCAGACGGCGGTGCGGTCGGCCGTGGTCAGACACCACAGTCAGGCTGGGTCAGACACTACAGTCGGGCGGGGTCAGACACCACAGTCGGGCGGGGTCAGACACCACAGTCGGGCCGGTAGCGGCTCGCCAGCCGCGGCCCCTCCCACTCAGCTACCGACCGACGGCGCGACTGCCAGCCCGCTGGCCAAGTCCGTTTGCGCGCTCTCGGTATCTTCTTCCGGCGCGCCCTATCTCCGCCGCCGGCGCAGCTGGGTCGATAACACAATCAGCACGTGGTGCCAACGCTGCGCCGGACGACGCAGATGGCGCAGGCGCTGTCCACTCGGTCACAGTGGTAGGGAGTACTCTCCTAGCTGGCGAAACACTGATCCGATCATGGAACTCAGCCAACTCTCTCCTTCTATTGACAGGGCTTAAAGGCAAGCAAAATGGCGACGATTCGTCATACAACAGTGCCGGCAGTCGCCTTGTCACGCGTCCGCTCACAGTCCGCTCACAGTCCGCTCACAACATGCCTGTCGGGACCGTGACCGTCCGCCGTCCATAGCGCGCTGTCTGCCTTGTCCAGCGGCAGCTGCGTGTCCTGCTCGCGTGCCATTTCACACGTAGCAGCACGTCAGCACGAGCTTTCCCACACTTTTTGCAACATTTTTGTTTTCGCACTGGGTTTTCGGAATATTTCAATTTATGCCAACATTTTTGTCGCAATGCATTGAAACGTGTGCTATGATCGGTCGGGAGCCGAGTTTATAGCGACCAACGGTGATGTTCCGACATTTTTGTCTATAAATATCCTTCGGAACTGTGGTGCTCCCTGCAGACTGAGGGGTACCCCCATAGTGGCCGGTGGCCCCCTGCTGACTGTTGAGGTGCCATTCTGTACAAACTGGAGGGATGCCCTGCAACGGCTGGGGCGTTCTGCACACCACAGGGGTGTCCGTATCAGGCTGGAGTGCCCTTAGAGTTTCGAGGGATATAGCTCTCGCGATCCCGCTGGCTGCGCCAACGTCCAAAATGACAGATGAAGTCCAAAAAAGTTTTAAATGTCTCGGATAGGGTGCGTTCACAATGTCGAAAGATCATAACGTCCAACGATCACAACCTCCAAAACTGGCTTCAGAGGGAACGTTCATAACGTCCAAGGTTCATTTAATACCAAAGTTCATAACGTCCAAAAATAGTTCATCAGCTGTTCGATAGAGGAGCCAGCGAAGCACTGATGGTGAAATCGTGCGGTTGTGTCTCCGTTTTCTGTTAACAGGTGGCGCACACGTGGCGTGAGGTGCACATTATCGTTCCGTCCACCCCTTTCCCTGCTGAAGCCTGCCTTCATCATCGCACATCCCGGTGCGTCCAATTTTGCACGTGTGTTATCTTAGCATAGCATATCGTAACATATCGTATCATATCGTATCTATACCACGCGGGAAAATAAACAGCTCTTCCACGTGAGTTACGTCAAGTATCTCGACCTTCTAAAAAGCTAGGTGAAGCGAAGCGTTGTTGAGAAGGAGGCCAAAACTTTGAGCAACATTTGTATCGCTGTATACCAAACATGTATGGTTACACCACATCATGGTAAATCATGCCCACTAAGTCATCAGCAAAATTGGGCCTCTGGGGACATTTGACCAACAAAGCGAAGAATACCTCAACCACAGAGTAACGGTCACCTTCTTCTGGTACAAACCTCAAAGACGGGCCGATACATATTCTACAACGCTATGGCAGAGTACTAAGGAGCATACAGGCCTCAGCCCTATAATGCCCAAGTATGACATCCAGGATCGGGGATGGCTATGTCATTACAGCGAAGACATATTTACAACTGCACAGCTTTAATACTTGTATTTAGATAAGTACGAATGTGAAGTGCCTGCAATCATTCAACCGATTTCAAATGCCTTTTGTGCCAGCTCTCTCGACGATATTTCATCTATTTTCGGTATTCTTTGACAATATATATATGCTAGTATCGTTAGCTAGTTGCATAGCTATTATCATTAGTAATTGCAAGTATACTTAGTAAATCGGAGTTAATGAATGTGGTGTACTCATTGTCTGACATCGCTTGTCTTTTTGCAGGTTTTAGTGAATGTCGGAGACTCGTTTCTGAGTAAATGGAGTTTCTGAATACATGAACGTTCGTTCTGAATGCATTAGTGTGTAAGCTTCGAATGTTGTGCTCCTTCTAGTTCCTCGGTGCCACTGCTCATTGTTGTTCTGGTCGCCCAATGCCGAATCACTATTAGCTGCCATGACTACCCAACTATTTCGACTTCGTGAAGACCATCTGATTTTAGGTTGAACGTTTTACTGATACTTGTTTTCAGGTTCCGAAACAGAATCAATTCCTAACGGCTAAGCTGGTGCCTGGGGTCCCCTAGCCCAGCATTCGGCCCTTTTCTTTTTTTCAAGTTTCAACTACAATCATTTCAAAGTTAAGGGTAACTACTTCCGCCACTTGAGTGCGCCGGTGTGCCCTTAGATCAGAGCTTCAGCTGCGCGGATATTTTTAGGAGAGGTACTCGAGTAGTAACCGTTCAGAATGATGTTCTCGGGCCACTCGGGTGGACTGAGCGAGGTGTCAGCATTCCATTTACCCAACTGTAACTGAATAAGCCGTAACAGTTTGCCACTCCCGACGCAGCTCAGCGTCTTCATAAATCCAAAGGCTGTGTGATTTCACCAACCTTCAAGTCCTGGCGGGGCGCCGGGCTTGTGAACGTTCCATTGAATAACAGCACACAAATACTTTTTAGCATTTGCATGGACTATTGATGGCATCATGCATGGGTGTCGTGACGGACTTTGGATGAGGTTGAGATGGCACGAGAGTGTTTTTTTTTGTTATTTTTGATGCAAAACAATTCTGCTAAATAATCAATCATTCTTATGTTGTTAAATTGCATAAAGCTTGGAGCGACCAGTCCCATAGGGCTCTAATATGCTATGTTAGCTGGGATAGGTAGGCGTGCCCGCTCCCAGTCACTGAACATTCCCACTCTTATAATTTCTAGTGGGTCGGAGTATGATGGGCTTGGATGGTAAGCCTGCATCCTTCAAATGACGTGACCCCTTAGTCAAAGTTCCCCAGTAGGCCACGTCCACCAGAGGCGTAGGAACGTCTCAAAAAGTGTGTGTGTCGATGGACACTGTCATCACCTAAAGGCATCGTTACGATGGTATTTCATCTGTAATCAATATTCACGATATATAGCGGCAGTGGCAGTTGATCAGGAATACCTTCATTGAAACGAGTGATAAATTATGAAGAAGTTCTAGGGGGGAATTGTTAGTTAGTACCATCCTATGATGAAAATATTAAATTAACATGCGACCACATCATGCTTCTGGCAGTGGCGTCGCCACGAAATTCTTCCAGGGGGGGCAAGGTCGGAAGGGGGCCTCCTGTTCCCCGAAAGGGGGCCTCCATTGTGTTAGGGTCTCATATTGTTTTCAGGCTGTTACTATGGTTCGAGAATGGGGAACATGATTTGATATTGGTGTTTTGTTTGTTCTTGGCATGGTGCATCATTTACTCAAAACGCAATAGCACTAATAATTTTCGCTGAAAACTGGGTCATACCAGGGTATAAATAAGTAATATTTAGATAAATACATAAGTGCCAAAACAAACCAACGTCTCAATCAGTAGCGCAACCAGGGGGGGCCAAGGGGCCATGGCCCCCCCTAATTTTTTTGGGGGCCCGCTCCGAGCCAGGGGCCCGCTTCGCGGGCCCCTGGCTCAGAGTGGGCCACCCTACTCAGAGCCCTGGCTAGGGGCCCGCGAAGCGGATCCGTGGCTCGAATCAGGGGCCCTATGAACCAACTGAAAATCTGGGGGCCCGTTTTAAC
Organism: Ashinkailepas kermadecensis; assembly: GCA_034440615.1. NCBI lineage: Eukaryota > Metazoa > Arthropoda > Thecostraca > Neolepadidae > Ashinkailepas > Ashinkailepas kermadecensis. The sequence continues at coordinate 24,312 of JAOTOM010001288.1, forward strand.
CAGGGCCCGCCTCGAACCGGGCCCCCTGATAAAGGAAAAGTGCTTTTATTTCTGCGAAGTTTTACAAACATAGGGGCCCGCTCAAAAGTAAGTGCATGTTTTCCGCAGACTTTTTAAAAACATGAGGGGGTCCGCTTGCGAGGGGGCCCGCTCTCCAACCCTGCCCCCCCCCGAACTGAAATCCTGGTTGCGCCACTGGTCTCAATGCTTTCTCGAATCTTCCCGCTGGCCTCTAGATTGCAGCGAGCTGGCGGGGCTGGTGCTAAGCATATCTTACAGATATCTGCCATTGATCAACCCACTTTTAAGTCCTCCAAGTCTAACTGAATATAGCTAGATTCATTACTATTGTTATTTATTCCCACCAGCTTGATGTCATAAGCAAAGCTTGAACGATCATTTCTCAGTCATAGGACGACAATTTCGCAAAGGTGACAACGAGAAGTGGATTGCATTGGTTTTCTGAGCGCCATCTTAGGAATTTGTTTATTTTTATAACATTTGGTGCTGGCTGCAAGGCAACTGTCACACGAGCTAAAATATATCCTCAGCGAATAAATTCACGGCAAGAACAAGCATTGAACAGCAATGCATAAATGACAATGCAACAATGCAACAATTTCAGTGCATACATAATCCAAACCTTCAAATTCCACGCCGTTACGCCCATCGTTTTCGCTGTGCTGTACCGTTTTGTAAATGACTGAGAAGGTATGGAAGCTGGGAAGCTCTAATCATGCAGGCTGTAATAACAGAAAAGAAGTTTGTTGGAAGAAAATGCATTTAAAAACATCATTCATCCCATTTTATATGGGGCATGGATGTTGTATTGTATGCTTGTGAGGGGTAATTTGTCCCATCAATGCTGGTTTTGCCCCATGGGCGTATGTTTCGGAAAATTATTGAGGGACCAGTGGAGTACCTATATTTGCGTCAAGCAGGAGGGGGCAAACGGATTTGCAGGGGAGGGGGGAGGCACCTACGCCCATTAAAAAGTCCTTGGATTTCGACCGCTATTTTGTCAAAGGGGACATTTCGAAATAATATAATTAGTCATCAACTAAATTGTCCTGTGGAGGGGCCTAATCTACCACTATGGTTTCTGATTGGTCGGATTTCAACTCTAACTCCACCACCCAGTTCTAAGGTTGTCTTTTGGTACCTTGATAAGTTACCTCACACTGCTGAAATTACACCTATACCACAAAACCGGATCGGTATCCCAAAAATTCAAGCTGGAGCCCTCCAAAAAAGGAGAGATTCCAACAAATAAATGTCCGGATCAGGAAAATGGCTCTGGAGCACCGAACATTTTTCTCCAGATGCCTTCAAAAATTGCGTATGGCACCGAAAAGCATGCCGGATCTCGAAAAATCGAGGTGGGATGCAAAAACATGGCGCGAGAGGCTCGAAAAATCAGGCCGGGATTCGGACATAAAACCCAGAAAAGATCCACAAAAATCGCGTTGAGCACAGAAAGCTGGCGTTGGGTCCCCGGAACCACGCGCTTGGGCGCGATAAGTCGCGCTGGGACCCAGCAAAAATCACACCGAAGCCCCAAAATCGTACTGGGGCCCCACAAATGTGCATCAGAAGCCCCAAATATGCACAGCCGGATCCTAAGAGTCCAACGGTGCCCGAAAATACAACTAACCTTCCAAAGCGCACCGAGTCTCCCAAAAAGCGATGGGGCCTTAAAACATGCGTTGCAGCCCTAAATAAACATGCCGGGAATCGAAAAAAAATACACTGCAAGCTCGCAAGGCGCACAGGGGCCATGAGAACGCACAAGGGCCTGAAAAAGAGGTTGGGCCACAAAAGACAACATGGTTCCAAAACGTACAAAACGACCGGGAGCTAACTAATCACATCAGGATCTTCGAAAACGCCCTGCCACGTAAAACGTACTCGGTGCACAAAAAAGCAACGAAGCCCTAAAATGAGCAGTGTTTCGAAGATGTATTAGGCCCACAACTTCAATTTAAAATGTATTACCCACCACTTTAAACTACAAAATTTCACAATTTCAGGCATTGCAGTTCATAGCACCCGGTCGCCACGACGGCAACGTCAGTGCACGTGCACGCCCATCTTTCGTATTCGGTGCATTCGCCACACTTCGTGCGATGCTACGGCCTCTGCGAGGTCTTCTGCGTTTTGCTAATTGCTGCCACATGATACAATTGCGCCATATTTGACGTGTGGAATGCTTCGTATGTGCGTTCGCTGCGAAAAGTCGATTGATTAAATTCGATCATTAGTTTCCTACTTTCCACATTTTCTGGTAGTCATGAAATGCGGTTTCCGCTGAGGTTTGATGCACTTCATATCTTTGCTGCTATCCTCCCAGATTGGCTACCGAACCGAGGCCCTGCCTCAGCATTCTTTTTTGGACCCATTGCGTCTTTCTTGCTCTATGATTGTGTATTATGGCTCCAATCCATTTTTGTTAGGGGCCTAAAACATTTTCGAACCCCCTGCTCGTTTTATGGTTTGTTGCATTTTTGCGCACCGAGGTTTTTTTTTGACGTGTCGGCGTTTTCGAAGACCCCGATGTGTTTATTTAGCGCCCGGTCTTTTTGTTTGTTTTGGAACCATGTTGCCTTTTGCGGCCTCAACCACTTTTTCAGGTCCTTGTGCGTTATCATGACCCCGGTGTGCCTTGAGAGCTTCCGGTATATTTTTTAGACCTCCCGGTATGTATATTTATGGCTGCAACGCATGTGTTAAGGCCCTGTCGCTTTTTGTGAGACTGTGCGCTTTGGAGGGCCAGTTGTATTTTCGGCCCCCGTTGTGCTCTTAGGGTCCCGATGTGTCTATTTTGGGCTTCTGACGCACAGTTGTGGGGCCCCAGTACAATTTTGGGGCTCCGGTACGATGTTTCTAGGTCCCAGAGAGGCTTATCGCGCCTAGGCGTGTGGTTCCGGAGACCCAACCCCAGTTTTCTGGTCTCAATACGATTTTTGTGAAGCCTTTCTGATTTTTTAAAAGTCCGAATCCCGGCCTGATTTCTCGAGCCCTTGGAGCCATGTTTTTGCATCCCACCTCGATTGTTCGAGATCCGGTTTGTTTTTCGGTGCCGTATGCAATTTGTGAAGGCATCTGATATGTTCGGTGCTCCAGAGCCATTTTTTTAACCTGGGCATTTAGTTGTTGGAATCCCTCCTTATTTTGGAGGGCTCCAGCTTGATTTTTTCGGATACCGATCCGGTGTTTGTGGTTACACTGTGCTTACGTGTGGCCCAAGACGCCAATTTTTGAGAGCCTGGACGGGACTACCGATGGGAATTGTGGGTCCCGAGCGCGATATTTGAGGTGCCTGGTTCGAGTTTGTGGGACGCGTTGTATTTAGCTGTGGCCCCAACGCGATTTTGGCGGTTCCTGTTGCAATTTTTCGGGCCTCGGAGCGAGTTTTCCGGGGCTCGCCGTGTTTATTTGGAGACCCATACGCGAATTCTGGTGGACCGACGCGAATTTTGGTGGTCCCAGCGCGATTTTTCAGGCCCCGGCACGATTCTTGGGAGCTTATCCCTCTCAGGATGGAGGGGGCATTTGCCCCTTTGACATAGCACTGCGGCCACTGAAGGAGTTTTTTTTTGTCCCAGAGTGACATTCCGATTAATGATTGTTTTTTGGGGCAGCTGCAACTTTTGGGGACCCGGTGCGACCTTCTGGGCCTCCAGTGTGATTTTCAAGGGCTGCGACGCGACTTTTTTTAGTCCAATGTGATCTTTTGGGCCCCGACGTCATTCTCTTGGATCCCTAGCGCGAGCTATAGCGGCCTCGACACTTTTGGGGGGTCCAATGCGCTTTGGGTGCTTTTGGCGTCATTGTTGGGCCCCCAAAGTTATTATCCATGTCCGGATTGTTTTTCGTTGCTCCGGCTTCATTTGTTTTGGTCCCAATCAGACTGTTGGGGCACGGTACGACCTGTCGTGCCCCTGGCATGATTGTGGTGGTCCGGGCGTGAATTTTTGGTACCCCAAGCTCAGCATAATTTGCGGGGGCCCCGCCGGATCTTTTGGGGCCCATATCGTGATTTTAAAGTACCCAGACACGACTCCTACTATTTCTTAATGGTTTCTTCTTGCAAATTATAGGCCTCCTGTCGCGTCTTAAGGGTCTCGTCTCATTTCCTAGAGCCTTTTTACTGGTTTTCGACGTCTCCTTGTGTGTCCTACCCTCCTCCATATTCAATGGTCCTCCTCTCCCGTCTTGGAGGGCTTCCTCTTGCATTCTGGGGACCCTTTAACAAGGCATGGGGCTTCCTCTCATCTTCGAGGGGCATTCTCTGCCAAATTAGGGGCCTCCTGCCACGCCTCGTGGGCCTCTTCCTTTATCATGGCAAAGCCTTACCCGTTTTGAGGGATCTTCAATTTTGGAAACCTCACCTCTTCCATACCTTCTACCACTCCCATCTTAAGGGCATCCTCTCATTTCCTGGGAACTCTTTCCGGTTTTCGGGGTCTCATTTGGTCCTGGAGACCTACTCCTTCTTGAGGGACTCCTCTCGAGTCCGGCAGATGCCTCATTTCTCTTCTAGAGGCCTTCTTTTTCAAATTAGGGGCCTCCTCTCACGTCTTGGGGCCTCCTGCTCTGCATGTGGATTCGATCTTTACCCATCTTAGGGGTGGTCTCTTATCTCCTGGTGGACTCCTCTTCTCTTCCAGGCGCCTCCTCTGCCAAATTACTGGCAACCTTTCCTATCTTATTGGCCTTGTTATTTCCCGGGGACCTTCTTAGCCGTCTTCGAGCCTTCTTTTCCGCCTGGGAGCCATTTCTCTTATCCAATGGCCTTTCTCTCCTATTTTAGGGGCCTCCTCGTTCATCATGGGGTCTCATTTCCAATCTTGTGTCGTTCTCTTCCCAATTAGGTGCCTCTCGCCATGTCTCTGGATCGTCCTTTTCTATCTCGGTGGAACCTCACCTGTTTGGGGCCTGCTTTTGCGTCTCCGAAACCTCATCTCATATCCACTGGCTTCCTTTTCCGTCTTAGGGCCTCCTCTCATATTATGTGGCCTCCTTTCCGGTGTTGGGGCCTCCTTTGCAATCCTGGTTTCCTCCGTGCCATTTTTGACACTCTCTTGATTTCTAGGGACTCCTACCCTCTCCTAGGTGACTCCTTTTTTAAATTAGGGGCCTCCTCTCACGTCATGGGGGCCTCCTTATCTGTGTTTGGAGCCTCATTATCCTCTTAGCAGGGTGCTTTTGCGTCCTAGTCCTAGATTTTCTCTTCTAGGGTCCTCCTCTTCCAAAATATGGGCCTCATCTGGCTGGTCTCGGTGGCCTTCTCTCATTCCTGCGGAGACCTTCTTACCCGTCTTGGGGCCCCTATTGCGTCCGGATAAATCTCCCCTATCTTGTCTTAATTTTATATTGCAGGGGCATCCTCTTCCGTCTTGGGGGCCTCGTTTTCCAAATTAAGACTATCCTGCCACCCATCGGAAGCCTTTTCGTCTAACCTGGGTGGCTTCTTGCCCGTATCGGTGGCATCCTTTCCGTCCTGAGGGCCTCCTTTTCGTACTGGGGGCCTCCTTTTCGTCCTGGGGCCTCCTTTTCATCCTGGGGGCTACCTCCCAATCTCTGTTCTACGTCTTAGGGCACTCCTTTTCGTCCTTAGGTGCATCCTTTTCGTTCTGGGGGCCTCTTTTCCGTCCTGGGGCCTCCTTTTAGTCCTGCGGGCCTCCTCCGAATCTCTGTTCTACGTCTTGGCTGCTTCCTTTTCGTCCTGGGGGCCTCCTTTTCGTCCTGGGGGCCACCTCACAATCTCTGTTCGACGTCTTAGGGGCCTCTTTTTCGTCCTGGGTGCCTCCTTTTCGTCCTGGGGGCCTGCTTTTCGTCATGGGGGCCACCTCCCAATATCTGTTCTACGTCTTCGGGGCCTCCTTTTCGTCCTGGGGACCTCCTTTTCGTCCTGGGGACCTCATCCCAATCCCTGTTCTACGTCTTGAGAGCATCCTTTTCGTCCTTGGGTGCATCCTTTTCGTCCTGGGGGCCTCCTTTTCGTCCTGGGGGCATCCTTTTCGTCCTGAGTGCCCCCTTTTCGTCCTGGGGGCCTCCTCCAAATCTCTGTTCTGTGTTTTGGGGCTTCCTTTTCGTTCTGGGGACCTCCTTTTCGTCCTGGGGGCCTCCTTTTCGTCCTGGGGCCCACCTCCCAATCTCTGTTCTACGTCATGGGGCCTCCTTTTCGTCCTGGGGGCCTCCTCCCAATCTCTGTTCTACGTCTTGGGGGCCTCCTTTTCGTCCTTGGGTGCATCCTTTTCGTTCTGGGGGGCCTCCTTTTAGTCCTGGGGGCCTCCTCCCAATCACTGTTCTACGTCTTGGGGGCCTCCTTTGCGTCATGGGGGCATCCTTTTCGTCCTGGTGGCCTGCTTTTAGTCCTGGGGGCCTCCTTTTCGTCCTTGGGACCTCCTTTTCGTCTTGGAGGCCTCCTTTTCGTCATGAGGGCCACCTCCCAATTTCTGTTCTACGTCTTAGGGGCCTCCTTTTCGTCCTGGGGACCTCATCCCAATCTCTGTTCTACGTCTTGGGGGCCTCCTTTTTGTCCTTGGGTGCATCCCTTTCGTTCTGGGGGCCTCCTTTCGTCCTGGGGGCCTCATTTTAGTCATGGGGGCCTCCTCCCAATCTCTGTTCTACGTCTTGGGTGCCTCCTTTGCGTCATGGGGGCATCCTTTTCGTCCTGGGGGCCTCCTTTTCGTCCTGGGGCCCACCTCCCAATCACTGTTCTACGTCTTAGGGGCCTCCTTTTCGTCCTGGGGGCCTCCTTTTCGTCCTGGGGACCTCATCCCAATATCTGTTCTACGTCTTGGGAGCCTCGTTTTTGTCCTTGGGTGCATTCCTTTCGTCCTGGGGGCCTCCTTTTCGTCCTGGGGGGCCTCCTTTTCTTCCTGGGGGCCTCCTCCTAATCTCTGTGCTACGTCTTGGGGCCTCCTTTTCGTCATGGGTGCCTCCTTTTCGTCATAGGGGCCTCCTTTTCGTCATGGGCCTCCTTTTCGTCCTGGGGGCCTCCTTCCAATCTCTGTTCTACGTCTCTTGTAGAGACCTGATTATATTTCCTGGGGGCCTCGTCAGTCTTGAGGCCTCATTGACAGTATGATCTTCTGTCCCATCGGCCTCCTTGCTCACCTTTTTTGCTGTGCATTTGCGGATGGGGGGCCTCCTCAAATTTCAGGGGGGGGCGGCGCCCCCAGTTCACGGCAGGGGGTGGCGACGCCCTTGCTCACAACATACCACCGACTTCTTACGAACCACTCTCGCCAACTGCAACTTTACCTCGGACAACACTGAATCATATAATGCCCAATTTACTCCCTATGAGCTAACCTTATCCCTTTCCAAAGTCACCAACACTTCCCCTGGCCCTGACCAATTGGCATACCCGTTCTTCCAAAATCTATCCGACGCCGGAAATGAAAATCTCCTCTCCGCACTAAATCAATTATGGACAGACCGCACTTTTCCCCCTTCCTGGTCTACTAGCACTGTCATCCCTATCGTGAAACCTCGCAAACCTCGCGACCTTCCCTCTAGCTATCGACCTATCTCTCTCACTAGTTGTGCCTCTAAAATCTTTGAGCGCATGGTCAATGGTCGAATCATAGTACACCTCGAAAACAACAACATTCTCTCCCCCTTTCAAAGCGGATTCCGACCCAGACACAGCACCGCCGACAACCTCTTCCAACTAGTTGATTCGATACAGCGCGGCTTCATGAAAAAATATGAAACCGTCGCACTTTTTCTCGACTTGAAATCCGCATTCAATAAAGTACACAGTTCGGCCCTCCAGATCAAATTACATCGTATTGGCATACGAGGCAGAATGGCAAAATTTATCTCCAACTTCCTCGCTGATAGAACATTCACCGTCCGCTGCGGCAATATCTATTCTCGGCCCCAGAAACTCGACCAAGGCGTCCCACAAGGCAGCGTGCTATCCCCCACCCTCTTTCTCATCATGATTAACGATGCTCTCGCCGACCTCCACAACATAGCCCCCTGCCTAAAAGACTCCATTTACGCCGATGATCTGGCCATATGGTGCACGCACCCTTCGGCAGACAAAGCAAATTATCTTATGCAGCGCGCCATGAATCAAATTGATTCCTGGTGCTCCCTTTGGGGACTGCAAATCTCCCCCGCCAAATCCGTCACCATGCTTTTCTCACGGCTCCACACGTACATCCCACCTACTACGCCGCTCCGCTATCGCGAACAAATTATCCCTCTCCAAACCACATTCACATATCTTGGCATCATACTAGACAAAAGTCTTTGTTTCGGCCCTCATATTGCTTATCTAAAACAACGCTGCGCAAAACGGCTAAATCTCCTGCGCTGCATCTCCGGTCGCGCCTGGGGTGCAGACAGGACTACCCTCAACACTATGTATATCGCTCTGATTCGCTCCGTCTTGGAATACAATGCGTTTATCTTCGATCATATATCTCCGTCACACATCACAACACTTGAACGCATACAAAATCACGCTCTTCGCCTCATCACCGGAGCACACCGCACTACACCCATTACTAGTCTCCGGGCTGAGGCCCACCTCCCCAGTTTACAACACCGCAGAACACTCCAACTAGTCAGATACCACTTTCGGACCACAACACAGCCCAACCACCCTGCCACCACCGCACTCACTAAACCTCCTTTCAGACGTACCTATAATAGGAACAAACACAACATTGGCATACATTTGAAACATGTCCTTACTCTCGCACTCAAATTCCCCAAGGTAACCCTCAGCAAATTCCCTCCCCTTCTCCCCTTTTGTCACATGTATTACCCCAAGCTCGAATATCTCTTCCACCAAAACAAAAAATTACTTTCCCCCATCGAAACCCAACAAACATTTTTCGAATATCAAGCCGCCCACCCCCATCATACATACTTCTACACAGACGGCTCCCGTACCACCAACGGTACGGGAGCTGCTTGGTGCGGTTGACCTAGCTTTGGCCAAATAAAATTAACACCACCCCACTCGGTTTACACCTCAGAACTAGTCGCAATCTAAGCCTGTCTCCGCCACATCATTCAACGCCACATCTCCACACCAACCATCATCTGCACCGACTCACGTTCTTCCATCGACGCTCTCGCAGCCATACACAACACCACACACCCCACACTCCACGCTATCCGGGAACTCTATCACACACATCATGTCCACCTTCACCTCACACTGCTCTGGATCCCTGGCCACATGGGGATTCCGGGCAACGAGCGGGCAGATGAGCTCGTCCGTCGAGCCATCGATCTCCCACCCACCCCCAACCTCCCAGTCCCCCCCCCAACCTCCCAGTCCCCCCCCAACCTCCCAGTCCCCCCCCTGTGACCTTCTATCCCTCACCAACCGATTATTCAACACATATATCCAGGCATGCTGGAATCACAACACTACTCACTTGCACCACATTAAACCCCTTCTCGCCAAATGGCCCTCCTCCAGACAACTCACGCGCTCACACGAGATCCACCTTGCTCGACTCCGACTCGGGCACACGAATCTCACGCATAATTTCCTCTTTGATCGACCTCACCGCGCTCCGCCCTGCCAAACATGTGGTGTTCGTAACACTGTGGAACATTTCTTGCTTATTTGCCCAGCCTACCAACTACAACGTCACCCACTTCTTACCTACATTGCGCAAAATCGTCTTCCACTTTCACTACCAAGCCTCCTCGGTGACAAGCACCCGGACTTCATTGACATACTATTCACATACTTGCACGGCACGAAACTTGAGGAAGTAATTTGAAGTCAAACGCTATCATCTCCATCGTTGCTAAACACATACATATAGGTTATATCACGCTAGGTAGGCAGAGACCGATCCAATTTGTCCAAAACGGACGGTTGTCCTTATAAATTGCGCTTGGTTTTTCACCTTCGGGTTTTCCAAGCCGCTTGGTTTTTTCACCTCTCAGGTTTTTCCAAGCCTTAACTAAAACATACACCTACACACACAAGGGGCCCGACGCCCACGACTCGCCCTGGACGTCGGGCCTCTGCTTCTCTTTTTCGATCGCAGGTGGGCAGTGGAGCCTCTCCGCAGGTTACGATGCTGCCCACCCTCCAAGTGTACTTCTATGCGTCGAGTATGTACGTGTGTCTGTGTATGTTTCCCCCATGTATGTGTGTCGGACTTTACGCCACGTTCCTTGCTTGTCGGCGTCTCATCTTTCCTCTCTTTCTTAATTGATATAACCGGATGCCATATAAGCCGGATTAACGTAACCCTTTCCTTAACGTAGCATATCTCTAGCGGATGGCACTCGGCCTCTGCTAAAGATGGGGGAAAAACAAACAAAAAAACTGTTTCTTATCTGTTGACGTGACAGTGGGTTAGACTCGACGAGCAATGTCGTTTACTGTTCTCTTTTTGAACTCATTTTCTATCAAAACGTTGAACGGGCGGTTGATTTCGATCATCTTTGGCGACATCGTCACCGGTACATCATCTGCATCCATCGTCTGTTGACCTGAAAGCGTGTTCGCCTCAACGAGAAATGTCGTTTATTATTGCCGGTTTGAACATTTTCTGTCAAACAGTGACAATACCAAACCAACGGTCTTCTTTTGTCGACTTTCGCATAGAATACTGTTTCTCATCTCTTGACGTGACAGTGTGTTCGCCTCTATCAGCAATGTCGTTTATCGTTGCCGGTTTGAACGCATTTTCTGTCAAACGTGACAATGCTAAACGGGCGGTCTTCTTTTTTCGACTTTCGCATAGAATACTGTTTCTCATCTGTTCACGTGAGATTGTATTCGCCTCGACCAGCAATGTCGTTTATTGTTGCCGGTTTCAACCCGTTTTCTGTCAAACAGTGACAATGCCAAATTAACGGTTTTCTTTTTCGACTTTCGCAAGGAATACTGTTTCTAATCTCTTTACGTGACAGTGTGTTCGTCTCGACCAGCAATGTCGTTTATTGTTGTCGGTTTGATCGCATTTTTAATCAAGCAGTGACAATGCCAAACGTACGGTCTCCTTTTTTTTACTTTCGCATAGAATACTGTTTCTCATCTGTTGACTTGACAGTGGGTTCGCCTTGACGAGCAATGCCGTTTACTGTTCTCTTTTTGAACGCATTTTCAATCAAACATTGAACGGGCGGTTGACTTCAATCATCTTGCGCGGTATCGTCACACCTACATCATCTGTATCCATTGTCTCTTGACCCGAAAGTTTGTTCGCCTCGACGAGGAATGTCGATTATTGTTCTCTTTTGGAACGCATTTGCAATCAAACGTTGAACGGCCGGTTGATTTCGAACATCTTTCGCGACATCGTCACAGCTACATGATCTGCATCCATCGTCTATTGACCTGAAAGTGTGTTCGCCTCGACGAGCAATGTTGTTTATTGTTGCCGGTTTGAAAGGCGCGCGGCTTTTTTGCAAGAAGCACGCAAGAAAAGATCCGGGAAGGTCCAAGGTTTGAGGCGAAGACAATCCTGTAGCAGCAGAAGCAACCAAGACACGAAGAGATCCAGGTACCCTGGAGGAGCAATCCTGCGAATCTAGAGGAAAACCTCCCGCACCATATCCCCAACTTCTCTCTGTCTCCCAACTAACCTTTATCCCCGGAGGAAACCTAACGGTGACAATCCCACTGTCTTGGGCCATTGCGACCGGCGCAGGGACCGCAGAGGTCAAAAATGTGTCTAGACTGCTACCTACGAGAACAAAACATGCACTTTCTGCTACCTGGGTCCGGCTTAAATGAACATACACTATTTTGTCAGCATCCTTCCATTACAGCCGCCATGTTATGTGACCAGACAATGGAAATATGTTACAACATTATATTACATACTAGGTCAGATTGCGCCGGCTACCGCCGGCTTATCTTCCCTGTGCTGTTCGCTTCGCGAGCTTTTGACCCTATATGCAAAAAGAACGAAAATTGTTATGCCCACCGCGCCCGGGATTCGATCGACGGACCATCTAATAACATTCCGACGCTTTACCAGTCCGCCACGCCGGCCGATGGAGGCGGCACTTAAATAGCCGACCCGACTGAACTGCAGGCGCGGGGCGCAAGATAACACAAGTAACGTCACCCAGACGTTGGCGGTCGCGTTGGCGTTATTTGTTCCTGCACTATGGTTCTTTTGGGGTGTCTGCTGCTAGTTTTTCATTGATATGACCATAAATCAACTAATTATAGTTTAATTTATTATTTAAAGGCCTATAAATGTATTATCATGTGCAATACAATGGATGCAATGGATTGTAATGTGATATTGGAGAGGCAGAGAAGCATGCTGTGAATGCTGTACCATCAATATGGCAGCATAGTTTGGTGTGAACGCAGCAATACACTGCTACCCAGATGCTAACAGTGATGTGTTACATCCTCACTGGTACAATTTTTTTAATGCTTGCTTGACTTGATACTTTTGGGTAATCAATGTGATATTTCACTTGATCAAGCCCCCAGGCTGGTACCGGATTGGTCTGCCATTGTGCTATTGGACCAACTTCGATACAAGTCGAGTGAATGTGTGTATGCATGTATGTGGGTTGCTGAACAAACACCAGTTTTAATATTTTAATGTGGACACTGGGGGCTGATACACTTGTGCACTTTTTTAATTCAAAGCATCATCAACTTGATGAATTCTGATCATATTGTATCAAGCTTGCATTGACTTGAGGAAAGGATTGTACGAGATTGGGATAGCATGCATATATCACAACAATCCGGCTGTACAGTATGTTATGAAGGATGATTGGCCATGAAAAACCTTGGCAATGCTGCTCCCTGGTCCCTTGATCACCAGGAAGATCTTAGTAATGTGAACCTTAACATGACAAAAATTTAATATAAAATTAACTTAAAGTAAAGGTCATTGCAAAATCACAGTTTGAACAAACATTACTACAATGGTCTTTAGTTAACACTCAAGCGATTAGTTAATGCTTATTCTTTCTGAATACAGGATCATCAGAATTGATGTTCTTGGCAGATTAACACTACAGAAGGCAACTATTATGCCAATTTACTTATAATCAATTCAATCTGGATCTATTTATTTATTTTGAGCATTGAACATGTGTCAATCTACTATCATGTTGGCATATGAGAGGGCATGTAACCTGGTGATATTATTGTCCTTAAATTGTAAATTGCTGCCTAGGAGAGGGAGGGGGTATCACAGACAACTGGTGTTGCTAAAAGTTTACTGCTGCAGGGATATTTGATAACTTCCCACACATGGTATTGGCAAGTGTTCCTTTCACTTGCAATATAATCCTTGCTCCTCTATCATCTCATCTAGGCATACAACTATCTAGATTTATTTTTCAAACTATGCTTCTTGATGGTGTGAACTTTACCTCCCTAATTTCCTTTTCCATTTTGCTTTCCGATCATTCATGGTCCCTCTTTTGTGTGTTCCCAGTTCAATGTCCATGCACAATTATTATTCCAAGTTTTACATTTCCAGATATAGTCACCATTTCCAGTTGGCTCTTTATCTGAGTAATGAGCAGGTTCAAACTTGAGGAAGCTACATTGTAATTACTAGGGAATGATTTGAATGATAAGTACCCTCCTCATGAACTTTTATTGTCACAATGTACATATTATACCCTACCTCAACCACTTAACTGTAATGCTGGATTCTCAGTACTTCATATCAATGCAAGATCCCTGAAGAATAAATTTGATGAAGTTGTTAATTTTCTAGCAAGCTCTAAAGTTGATTGGTCAGTTATTTGTGTATCAGAGACATGGTTGAAGAAAGATTTAGAACAATACTTTAGTCTAAAAAATTATAATCTCTTTTCATCCAGTAGAAAAGAAGGTGAAGGTGGAGGTACAGCAATATATGTAAGTAATAGATATGAGGCTAGGGCAAGAAAAGAGCTGGAGAGTGATCATTTTGAGACAAGTTTTCTGGAAATCAAAATGAAGTTGGGTGTACCAGCGAAAAGATTCCTAGTAGGGGAAATGTATAGACCTCCAAGTCTGAGCCGCACTATATTTATGGACTATTTGGAAAAAATACTTGACTCATCGGAAAACACCAAATGTACATGTGTCATAGCAGGGGACTTCAATTACAATCTTTTGAAATATCACTCTGATAAACCTACACTTAATTTTATGAATTTGTTCAATTCTTATGGATTTTTCCCAACCATTTCAAAAGCAACCCGGATTTGTAATGAATCAGATGCCCTTTTGGATAATATATTTATAAATGATGTTAATGTCTTTAACAATTCAGGAATACTACTTAATGATTTATCAGATCATTTTCCAGTTTTTCTTAATCTGTCATTAATTGAAAGTTCAAATATAACAAGACATTCAGTGACAGTCTTTGATAAACATAAAATCAGTGAATTAAATGATCACCTCATCAGCAACTTGGAAGCCTTTAAAGATGAAACTGATGCTAATCAAGCATGCAACAAACTTATTAAGGCATATGAAACAGGTATTACAAAATTATATAAAACTTTTACACCCAGTAGAAGAAAGAATCCAATTAAACCATGGGTAACCCCTGCACTTCTGTGTTCAATAAATACAAAAAAAAACTTTATGCAAAATATATTAGGAATATAATTTTATTGAATGAAAATAAATACAAAATGTATAGAAACATGCTTTGCAATGTGCTTAGGGATGCAAAACGATTATATTACAAGAGGACATTCCAGGACAGCAGAGGTGATGGCAAAAAACATGGAAGTATTTGAATGAAATTATAGACAAGAATGAATTGCAAACAGTTCCCCCAAGGTGCTTTGTTGATAACTCTGGGGCTACCTGTGTAAATGAACAAATACCTGATAAATTCAATACTTTTTTTTTCAACGATAGGTATTGAATTGGAAAAAAATATACCTGCAGCACACAATAGCCCATTATATTACCTTACACAGCCTACTCATGCCAGCATTAACAATATTCCTTCTGTTAATGAAGCTCAAATTGAAGAAATTGTTAAGTCTTTGAACCCTGTGGGTGGAGGTATGGATAAAATTAGCACAAAAATTTTGCTTGGAACATATAGAAGTATTTTGCAACATCTAACGTATTTCTTCAATCTTTGTCTGAGCACTGCAATATTCCCTGATGCATTAAAATCTGCAGTTATAATTCCTGTATATAAATCAGGGGAAAATAATAAATTTACTAATTATAGGCCAATCTCTTTGCTACCAATATTTTCGAAGGTGCTGGAAAGATTAATACACATTAGTGTATCATCATTTCTAAATGAAAATAATATCATACACCCACTACAGTTTGGTTTCAGAAAAAAAACATAGCACATACATGCCAATTGCTCTGATGCATAATGAAGTAACTAAAGCCCTTGTAAATAATACATTAGTTTGTACCCTGTATCTGGATTTGAAAAAGGCCTTTGACACTGTCAGCATCAGCATTTCGGTACAAAAGATTTACTTTATTTGCATTAGGGGAAATATATATGAACTGTTAAACTCATACCTATCAAATAGATCTCAAAGAACCAAGATACATGACATCCTCTCCCAACAATTAAATATCACAATAGGTGTTCCTCAGGGTTCGATTCTTGGACCTCTGCTATTTCTTCTATACATTAATGATCTTTGCAATGTTTCCAATTTACCTAGTTTTTACCTCTTTGCAGACGATACAGCCATAACTATTACAGCTAATGATCATTTTGAGTTACAAACTAAAGTAGATGAGGAAATACCCAAAATAATTGCATGGTTTCATACCAACAGATTATCTATTAATGCTGATAAGACTGGATATCAAATTTTTTCCAGGAAACCATGTGATGACCTTCATATAAAAATAAATAGTTATAATATTACAAGGCATAGCTGCATAAAATATTTAGGTGTATTAATCGATGAAGACATGACATGGAAAAGCCATATCAATGCCATTTCTTCAAAAATTAGCAGAAATATTGGTATTATAGGCAAATCTAGGTACTTTCTATCAACTTGCGAATTGCTTCTTCTGTATAGTTCTCTAATACTGCCATATCTAAATTACTGTGCTGTTGTCTGGGGAAGTACTTACCACTCTAAGCTTGACAAGATTATTAAGTTGCAGAAGCGTGTTATTAGGATTGTTGACAAGAAACCTTACTTATACCATACAAATGAATTGTTTATCAAGCATAGAGTTCCTAAGTTTCTGGACATAATTGATGAACAATGCATTTACATCATGCTAGGTTTTCTAAATCACTCATTACCAGCACCTCTTTCTGATATGTTTCAACTTCATCAAGAAGGTGGCCTCAGAGTTAGACAACACTTTCAAATAACCTTTTCTGATATCAATTACAGGATGTTTTCATTACCCTTTATTGCACCAAAAGCCTGGAATAAAATAATATGCTCTCACTTCCATAGGATTGAAGGTGTACCTAGAAGTAAAATCATTTTGAAAAAACACATCAGGCAATACATTACTAGAAAATATGAACTTGTCCAATGAACGTCGGTGATAAGGTTATGCTATGCATGGTGATCTTGTTGTCTTATTCGGATATTTTCGTTCAGTATCATGTTTTCTTTCTTTCTTCTTTCTTCATACTTCGTTTGTCCTTTCTCCTTTCTCCTTAGTGTAGTAATAGTTTAGGAGATGTACGTGCAAGATTAGGGATTTTATATTATTTCCCCATTAACACCTATAGCAGTTTTTTTTTCTAGAGCCCTCGAAGACGTTACTAGCATTGCTAATTGTCTGAGAGAGCTTCAGGAACATCTTTTACTAATATCTGGTGGCAGGATCTGTCCAGCAAGAAACAGGAGCGGGGAGTGGTGTGACCTAACTTGACTTGCTTACCATGACCTACTTCTCATCCCTGGAATTTAACGTAATTAGGTCGCACGGGTATGGAAGGGCACTCCTGCCTTCCTATTAATAGGTAGGGGATTTTTTTTTTTAAACTGTTTTTATGTGCATATCACGCCCAATAACATAAGCAAAGCTACCAGCACTTGTTACCTGTTGAAGTACGCGTTGGCGATTCATCCTTCTCTATACAATGACATAGAGACGGGTCTTGTAATAATATGGTTCGTAAACGGATACTCAGTACCAAAATAGTACTGTATTAATTAAGCAACCAGTTAGTGTGGAACTTGTTTTTTAGTTTATGTGGAAAGCATTCGTGACCAATCACTTCTTTTTATTTCAATACGTCATGGATAAATTGCTACTTGAGTGAAATATTGAGGGCCAATCTTGCTACCTACCAGCGTAGGCAAGTTGGCGACTTTCTTGACCTCTGAGGGACCGAGCGAAAGGTTCGTCCAGGGTACAACGAACCCGGGTAATTCTTCAGTCAGGAGGGACAGTTGCGGGGGATTGGACCAAACCCTTACACACCATGGCGTCCGCCGTCAGCACCACACAAGGCACCTACCTAGTAGTTACGTACACAGAGATAGGACACAACATCACGCAGGTGTCTCCCTTCACTATCGAGAGGACACTCAGACACATTCTTAATTCAACACACTTCAAGGTCCACAAGCATACCACACACATCGTAGTCGAAACAGAGCAGCGCCGACACACAAACCCTACTAACCACAACTACGTTTAACAACCAGCGCTGCTCCTTCACGTTACACCGCGCCTTGAACACCAGCCGGGACTACATTTGCGCCCCAGAGTTGAATAGCCTGCCGCTTGACAGCATCGCCGCACTATTCGACGCCGTAGCCCTCCTGGACGCCACAGCCACAATCAGCCAGATTAAACGGGAGGCACGTTCGACTCACAAAGTTCTACTACTGACCTTCGACTCACCACACCTGCCATCACACCTCCACATACACAACAGGACCTACGAGGTTCGTCTCTACGTGCCTCTGCCACTGCGGTGCCGGTTTTGTCTGCGTTATGGGCATGGCGAACGCGCATGCGCGTCACCAACCCCCAGATGCAGCCAGAGCGCCGGTCACCACGCGGCATCCGACTGCAACTCTTCCGAAGGGAAGTGTGCATGCTGTGATGGGCCGCACCCCGCCACCGATCCCGATTGCCCCAAGTGGGCATTCGAGAGGGAGGTGTGCCGGTATGCGGCCACACATCGGGTGTCACACGCAACAGCACGACAGCACCTACGCTACACCACCACTGACACTCACACAGCCACAACCGCACCTTCCGCCGGGCGAAGCTACGCAGCGACGTTCTCCGCACCTAAACCCACACCCCCACCAATACCAGCTCCCAGTCGCCCAACCATCCCACCAGCAGCCGGCTCCCGGAGCCCGGCACACCTCCACTCTCAACACTCCTCCGACCCTCGCCTCAACCGCCACACCGATCCCCGACCTCCCCGGCCCGCCGCCCCTCGACCTCACCGATCACCACTCCTTCCCACCCCACCCCACCCAGGACCTGGCCTCCTCCCACACCCACCCCACTTCAGACCTGGCCCTTATCCACACCACCCCACCCTCGACCAGGCCTCCCCCCACACCCCTTCCACCGTCGTCCCAGCTTCCCACACACACCCCACCGAGGAATGGGCCTTCATCCCTTACCACCCCATCTCAGACCCGTCCCATGCCCACCACCATTCCACTATCCACCCCGCCTCATCCCTCCTCCAACACACATCAGACCCAGACATGGTCCCCATCCCATCCCACACCGGTACCCACCAATCCCCCACAGGACCTGGCCATACCCCTTCGCATCACCTCCTCAAACCAGCCAGGGCCCACCTCGCCACCCTGAAGCCTTCCCTCCACTGCCTCCACCAGGGCCTCGGCCCATACCACACCCATCCGGCCGGCCCAAACCAAGGCCTAGAACCAAGGCCACCACAACATCCACCCAGACAAACCTCAAGTCCACGGCCACCACCTCCTGCCAAACCTAACCTCCCACCACCTCCTGCACACCCACCCAAACCCACTCCAAAACCTCGTCTGAGGCCAGCACTCAGACTGAACCTACCGCTTCTTCGAAGCCCGTCGAACCCACCACTCCAGACCAACGAATCCCACCCGAACCCACCGCGCTTCCCAAGCGAAAATCACGCCGCCACTCTACCCATTCATCTCCCAGAACCCGTGCGACCAGGTCCAGGCTACCATCCCTGCCTGGATCACCTCCCAACCCTCTCTCCGTTCACCGGTTCAACCTTTCTCCCCAATTCGACACCGACACCACCCCAGTATAGGAACACCAACAGTCACTAAGCGCGTTTGACAATGGGACTCTTTCTGCAGTGGAACACCGGTGGCCTTCCGGGCAAGGTCATGGAATTCAAAACTGAATTATTGCAACAAAAACCATTACTAGCTGCGCTCCAAGAAACTCACTTTCGAGATTCTGACTCAACTTGGAACAAAATCCCAGATTACACCTGGCACGTCGACAACGTAAACGGCCCAAATAGGAAATGGGGCGCAGCCATACTCATTTCAAACAGCATACCTCATCGTCGAGTAACGTTAAATACTCCCCTGAATTGCGTAGCAGTCAGTCTCAAAATTGCCCATTGCCAAACCACAATCATTTCAATATACATCTCGCCGTCAGCTGAAACCCAGACACCACAGGAGCTTAGCGACTTGCTGATTCAGCCCCCCCCCACCAGTTCTCCTTATGGGAGACTTTAATGCTACTGGGGAAGCAACCATACTGACACTAGAGGACGCGAAATTCACCAGTTTATTTCGGACCACAACCAAATACTTCTTAACATGGGGGCCGCCACCCACTACAACCCGACCTTAGGAGGATCGGACAGCTGCATTGACTTAAAGTGCCGCTCCCAACGACTAAGCTTACTTTTTGACTGGTCAGTTTCAGACGTTTCCGGGCTGAGCGACCACTACCCAATCTCAATTAGGCTCAGCACGGACGCTATCCACCACACAAAGCTATTTAGACAATCTTGGAAGTTCAAAAGAGCGGACTGGGCTAAATTCGAGGAACAGGTGGACCTCAACCTAACAACTTCAGAGACCAGTAAGATCGAGACAATCCTAAGGCCCATCAGCTCAGCAGCACGAGACTCAGTCCCAAAAAGTAACAAACCTAGGAATAAGGCATCTACGCCATGGTGGACCCCGGACTGTCAAAGGGCAATCGCCGCACGGCGCGCGTGCCCACAAACAATTCAAAAGATGCGTGTGCGAAGCACACTTATCAGCATACAGACAATCTCAAAAACACTGCCGGTACACAATTCAAACAGCGCGACAAAACAGTCAGGACTTCGAGCAATCGTGCTCTAATCACCTGAACAAGACCTATATAATGTCACACAATCCGAAATTCTTGATATTTTTCATCAATACAGTTGAACACGTGTTCCTATGACAAGAACAATGCCTTTTTCTTCAACGACAAAAAAGATTATGCTTTTATTTCAGACTAAATTTTAACATGCGCCCTGGAGGGCCTCTGAGAATTACGCGCACTGGAGGGGGGGTGCGGATTCCGCCCCCCTAAGATCTCGGCTCCTAGTAAGGCTGGAGGAACGAAATTCGCAGGGTGGATGGGCACGGTAGTGAACTCTATTGTGTGCAATTTTCGTGACCTTAGGTCAATATCTTCAAGGTCAAATGAGGTCAGATTGGCAAAGAGATGTCGGTTGGTCGGTTGCGAAGACGATTGCGCCGAGCTGCCCGACGGAGCAGTCCGGCAGGCGGCCCGGTTCCGGTAACTGTAACAGGTAACTCACCTGATAAAGTGCTGCTATATAAGTGACCTGTGGTCAAATGCGGGATCTATCATCTGTATTGCATCATTAGTTATGTCCAAAACATCACTGATGCCCATTTTGAAGCATTTAAACACAATCACAGCGATCCATAACAATGACAAGCTAAGCCACGCAAAGCAAGAAAATGTTGACATATGTGACCTCATTTGACTTGCAAGATATTGACCTAAGGTCATGACATTTGCATACAATAGAGTTGACTACCGTTCCCATTCACTCTGCGAATTTTGTTACTCCAGCTTTAATAGGAGCCGATGTCTTAGGGGGTGGAATCCGCCTCCTCCCCCCCCATTGCGCGTAATTTCAGAGGCCCTCCAGGGTGCGTGTTAATATCTTTCAAAAAGGCGAGAGCTTTTGCGCGACGAATAATTAGAGAGATCAAGCGCACATCCTGGAGGGAGTATATGACCACTCAGAGCCGATATACTCCAATTGTACAAGTATGGTATCGTGTGGAGCGCATCGCGGGGAAATTTAATTCGGTTCCTCTCGCAGTGCTCCAAGTAGCTGGTGCAGAAGTTTACCATCCTTCCGATGTTGCAAACGCAAGTTTTTGAAGGCGTATTATTTTTCAGGAAGGGCTAAATCGGGGTGAGAATGTGACGAATTAAAATATTTCTTCATTGGCTGCTGATCTCAGGAAAGCATTTTTGTGATTTGTTCGAATGCCTCATGGAAGCATGTTTTACCATATGGTAAGGAAATATTTCACTCGTTATATTTGTCAACTATGCATCCTGACGAAGTTTGGAAGAGTTGATTTTGAATGTGCGCGACGCATCGCCTGAATAAACCATATCCGAAAACAATGAAGTTTGATTTCTGTCAGAGGGCTATCTGAAATACAAGAGCCATGCGTTTTGGAAGGCGTTTTATTTTTCAGGAAGGGCTAAATCGGGTTGAGAATGTGACGAATTGAAATATTTCTTCATTGGCAGCTGATCTCAGGAAAGCATCTTTGTGATTTGTTCGCGTGCCTCATGGAAGCATGTGTTACATTTGGTCAGGACATTTTTCACTCGTTATATTTCTCAACTATGCCTCCTGACGAAGTTTGGAAGAGTTGATTTTGAATGTGCGCGACGCATCGCCTGAATAAACCATATCCGAAAACAATGAAGTTTTATTTCTGCCAGAGGGCTATCTGAAATACATTTGCCATGCGTTTTGGAAGGCGTTTTATTTTTCAGGAAGGGCTAAATCGGGTTGAGAATGTGACGAATTAAAATATTTCTTCATTGGCAGCTGATCTCAGGAAAGCATCTTTGTGATTTGTTCGAATGCCTCATGGAAGCATGTTTTACATTTGGTCAGGAAATTTTTCACTCGTTATATTTCTCAACTATGCCTCCTGACGAAGTTTGGAAGAGTTGATTTTGAATGTGCGCGACGCATCGCCTGAATAAACCATATCCGAAAACAATGAAGTTTGATTTCTGTCAGAGGGCTATCTGAAATACAAGAGCCATGCGTTTTGGAAGGCGTTTTATTTTTCAGGAAGGGCTAAATCGGGTTGAGAATGTGACGAATTGAAATATTTCTTCATTGGCAGCTGATCTCAGGAAAGCATCTTTGTGATTTGTTCGCGTGCCTCATGGAAGCATGTGTTACATTTGGTCAGGACATTTTTCACTCGTTATATTTCTCAACTATGCCTCCTGACGAAGTTTGGAAGGGTTGATTTTGAATGTGCGCGACGCATCGCCTGAATAAACCATATCCGAAAACAATGAAGTTTGATTTCTGCCAGAGGGCTATCTGAAATACATTTGCCATGCGTTTTTGAAGGCGTTTTATTTTTCAGGAAGGGCTAAATCGGGTTGAGAATGTGACGAATTAAAATATTTCTTCATTGGCAGCTGATCTCAGGAAAGCATCTTTGTGATTTGTTCGAATGCCTCATGGAAGCATATTTTACATTTGGTCAGGACGTTTTTCACTCGTTATATTTCTCAACTATGACACCTGACGAAGTTTGGAAGAGTTGATTTTGAATGTGGGCGACCCATCCCCTGAATAAACCACATCCGAAAACAATGAAGTTTGATTTCTGTCAGAGGGCTATCTGAAAGTACAAGAGCCATGCGTTTTGGAAGGCGTATTATTGTTCATGAAGGGCTAAAGCGGGGTGGGAATGTGACGAATTAAAATATTTCTTCCTTGGCCGCTGATCTCAGGAAAGCATTTTTGTGATTTGTTCGAATGCCTCATGGAAGCATGTTTTACCTATGGTAAGGAAATATTTCACACGTTATATATGTCAACTATGCATCCTGACGAAGTTTGGAAGAGTTGATTTTGAATGTGCGCGACGCATCCCCTGAATAAACCATATCCGAAAACAATGAAGTTTGATTTCTGTCAGAGGGCTATCTGAAATACAAGAGCCAGGCGTTTTGGAAGGCGTTTTATTTCTCAGGAAGGGCTAAATCGGGTTGAGAATGTGACGAATTGAAATATTTCTTCATTGGCAGCTGATCTCAGGAAAGCATCTTTGTGATTTGTTCGCGTGCCTCATGGAAGCATGTGTTACATTTGGTCAGGAAATTTTTCACTCGTTATATTTCTCAACTATGCCTCCTGACGAAGTTTGGAAGGGTTGATTTTGAATGTGCGTGACGCATCGCCTGAATAAACCATATCCGAAAACAATGAAGATTTATTTCTGCCAGAGGGCTATCTGAAATACATTTGTCATGCATTTTGGAAGGCGTATTATTGTTCAGGAAGGCCTAAAGCGGGGTGGGAATGTGACGAATTAAAATATTTCTTCCTTGGCTGCTGATCTCAGGAAAGCATTTTTGTGATTTGTTCCAATGCCTCATGGAAGCATGTGTTACATTTGGTCAGGAAATTTTCACTCGGTATATTTCTCAACTATGCCTCCTGACGAAGTTTGGAAGAGTTGATTTTGAATTTGCGGGACGCATCCCGTGAATAAACCATATCCGAAAACAATGAAGTTTTATTTCTGCCAGAGGGCTATCTGAAATACATTTGCCATGCGTTTTGAAGGCGTTTTATTTTTCAGGAAGGGCTAAATCGGGTTGAGGATGTGACGAATTGAAATATTTCTTCATTGGTAGCTGATCTCAGGAAAGCATCTTTGTGATTTGTTCGCATGCCTCATGGAAGCATGTTTTACATTTGGTCAGGACATTTTTGACTCGTTATATTTCTCAACTATGCCTCTTGACGAAGTTTGGAAGAGTTGATTTTGAATGTGCGCGACGCATTGCCTGAATAAACCATATCCGAAAACAATGAAGTTTGATTTCTGTCAGAGGGCTATCTGAAATACAAGAGCCATGCGTTTTGGAAGGCGTTTTATTTTTCAGGAAGGGCTAAATCGGGTTGAGGATGTGACGAATTGAAATATTTCTTCATTGGCAGCTGATCTCAGGAAAGCATCTTTGTGATTTGTTCGCGTGCCTCATGGAAGCATGTGTTGTATTTGGTCAGGACATTTTTCGCTCGTTATATTATCAACTATGCCTCTTGACGAAGTTTGGAAGAGTTGATTTTGAATGTGCGCGACGCATTGCCTGAATAAACCATATCCGAAAACAATGAAGTTTGATTTCTGTCAGAGGGCTATCTGAAAGACAAGAGCATGCATTTTGCAAGGCGTATTATTGTTCATAAAGGGCTAAAGCGGGGTGGGAATGTGACGACTTAAAATATTTCTTCCTTGGGTGCTGATCTCAGGAAAGCATTTTTGTGATTTGTTCGAATGCTTCATGGAAGCATGTTTACCTATGGTAAGGAAATATTTCACTCGTTATATTTGTCAACTATGCATCCTGACAAAGTTTGGAAGAGTTGATTTTGAATGTGCGCGACGCATCGCCTGAATAAACCATATCCGAAAGCAATGAAGTTCTATTTCTGTCAGAGGGCGGACTGAAATACAAGAGCCATGCGTTTTGGAAGGCGTATTATTTTTCAGGAATGGCAAACTCGGGGTGAGAATGTGACGAATTGAAATATTTCTTAATTGGCTGCTGATCTCAGGAAAGTATCTTTGTGATTTGTTCGAATGCCTCATGGAAGCATGTTTTACATGTGGT
Source organism: Ashinkailepas kermadecensis (assembly GCA_034440615.1). Classification (NCBI taxonomy): domain Eukaryota; kingdom Metazoa; phylum Arthropoda; class Thecostraca; family Neolepadidae; genus Ashinkailepas; species Ashinkailepas kermadecensis. Next base: position 49,135 of record JAOTOM010001288.1, read on the forward strand.
CAGGGAATTTTACACTCGCTATATTTCTCAACTATGCCTTCTGACGATATTTGGAAGAGTTGATTCTGAATGTGCGCGACGCATCGCCTGAATAAACCATATCCGAAAACAATGAAGTTTGATTTCTGTCAGAGGGCTATCTGAAATACAAGAGCCATGCGTTTTGGAAGGCGTTTTATTTCTCAGGAAGGGCTAAATCGGGTTGAGAATGTGACGAATTGAAATATTTCTTCATTGGCAGCTGATCTCAGGAAACCATCTTTGTGATTTCTTCGAATGCATCATGGAAGCATGTTTTACATATGGTCAGGACATTTTTCACTCGTTATATTTCTCAACTATGCCTCCTGACGAAGTTTGGAAGACTTGATTTTGAATGTGCGCGACGCATCGCCTGAATAAACCATATCCGAAAACAATGAAGTTTGATTTCTGTCAGAGGGCTAGCTGAAATACAAGAGCCATGCGCTTTGGAAGGCGTTTTATTTTTCACGAAGGGCTAAATCGGGTTGAGAATGTGACGAATTGAACTATTTCTTCATTGGCAGCCGATCTCAGGAAAGCATCCTTGTGATTTGTTCGCGTGTCTCATGGATGCATGTGTTACATTTGGTCAGGACATTTTTCACTCGTTATATTTCTCAACTGTGCCTCCTGACGAAGTTTGGAAGGGTTGATTTTGAATGTGCGCGACGCATCGCCTGAATAAACCACATCCGAAAACATTGAAGTTTGATTTCTGCCAGAGGGCTATCTGAAGTACATTTGCCATGCGTTTTTGAAGGCGATTTATTTTTCAGGAAGGGCTAAATCGGGTTGAGAATGTGACGAATTAAAATATTTCTTCATTGGCAGCTGATCTCAGGAAAGCATCATTGTGATTTGTTCGAATGCCTCATGGAAGCATATTTTACATTTGGTCAGGACGTTTTCACTCGTTATATTTCTCAACTATGACACCTAACGAAGTTTGGAAGAGTTGATTTTGAATGTGGGCGACCCATCCCCTGAATAAACCACATCCGAAAACAATGAAGTTTGATTTCTGTCAGAGGGCTATCTGAAGTACAAGAGCCATGCGTTTTGGAAGGCGTATTATTGTTCATGAAGGGCTAAAGCGGGGTGGGAATGTGCCGAATTAAAATATTTCTTCCTTGGCTGCTGATCTCAGGAAAGCATTTGTGTGATTTGTTCGAATGCCTCATGGAAGCATGTTTTACCTATGGTAAGGAAATTTTTCACACGTTATATATGTCAACTATGCATCCTGACGAAGTTTGGAAGAGTTGATTTTGAATGTGCGCGACGCATCCCCTGAATAAACCATATCCGAAAACAATGAAGTTTGATTTCTGTCAGAGGGCTATCTGAAATACAAGAGCCAGGCGTTTTGGAAGGCGTTTTATTTCTCAGGAAGGGCTAAATCGGGTTGAGAATGTGACGAATTGAAATATTTCTTCATTGGCAGCTGATCTCAGGAAAGCATCTTTGTGATTTGTTCGCGTGCCTCATGGAAGCATGTGTTACATTTGGTCAGGAAATTTTTCACTCGTTATGTTTCTCAACTATGCCTCCTGACGAAGTTTGGAAGGGTTGATTTTGAATGTGCGCGACGCATCGCCTGGATAAACCATATCCGAAAACAATGAAGTTTTATTTCTGCCAGACGGCTATCTGAAATACATTTGTCATGCATTTTGGAAGGCGTATTATTGTTCAGGAAGGGCTAAAGCGGGGTGGGAATGTGACGAATTAAAATATTTCTTCCTTGGCTGCTGATCTCAGGAAAGCATTTTTGTGATTTGTTCCAATGCCTCATGGAAGCATGTGTTACATTTGGTCAGGAAATTTTCACTCGGTATATTTCTCAACTATGCCTCCTGACGAAGTTTGGAAGAGTTGATTTTGAATTTGCGGGACGCATCCCGTGAATAAACCATATCCGAAAACAATGAAGTTTTATTTCTGCCAGAGGGCTATCTGAAATACATTTGCCATGCGTTTTGAAGGCGTTTTATTTTTCAGGAAGGGCTAAATCGGGTTGAGGATGTGACGAATTGAAATATTTCTTCATTGGTAGCTGATCTCAGGAAAGCATCTTTGTGATTTGTTCGCATGCCTCATGGAAGCATGTTTTACATTTGGTCAGGACATTTTTGACTCGTTATATTTCTCAACTATGCCTCTTGACGAAGTTTGGAAGAGTTGATTTTGAATGTGCGCGACGCATTGCCTGAATAAACCATATCCGAAAACAATGAAGTTTTGATTTCTGTCAGAGGGCTATCTGAAATACATGTGCCATGCGTTTTTGAAGGCGTTTTATTTTTCAGGAAGGGCTAAATCGGGTTGAGGATGTGACGAATTGAAATATTTCTTCATTGGCAGCTGATCTCAGGAAAGCATCTTTGTGATTTGTTCGCGTGCCTCATGGAAGCATGTGTTGCATTTGGTCCGAAAATTTTTCGCTCGTTATATTTATCAACTATGCCTCTTGACGAAGTTTGGAAGAGTTGATTTTGAATGTGCGCGACGCATTGCCTGAATAAACCATATCCGAAAACAATGAAGTTTGATTTCTGTCAGAGGGCTATCTGAAAGACAAGAGCATGCATTTTGCAAGGCGTATTATTGTTCATGAAGGGCTAAAGCGGGGTGGGAATGTGACGACTTAAAATATTTCTTCCTTGGCTGCTGATCTCAGGAAAGCATTTTTGTGATTTGTTCGAATGCTTCATGGAAGCATGTTTTACCTATGGTACGGAAATATTTCACTCGTTATATTTGTCAACTATGCATCCTGACAAAGTTTGGAAGAGTTGATTTTGAATGTGCGCGACGCATCGCCTGAATAAACCATATCCGAAAGCAATGAAGTTTTATTTCTGTCAGAGGGCGGACTGAAATACAAGAGCCATGCGTTTTGGAAGGCGTTTTATTTTTCAGGAAGGGCTAAATCGGGTTGAGAATGTGACGAATTGAAATATTTCTTCATTGGCTGCTGATCTCAGGAAAGCATTCTTTGTGATTTGTTCGAATGCCTCATGGAAGCATGTTTTACATTTGGTCAGGAAATTTTTCACTCGTTATATTTGTCAACTATGCCTCCTGACGAAGTTTGGAAGAGTTGATTTTGAATGTGCGCGACGCATCGCCTGAATAAACCATATCCGAAAACAATGAAGTTTGATTTCTGTCAGAGGGCTATCTGAAATACAAGAGCCATGCGTTTTGGAAGGCGTTTTATTTTTCAGGAAGGGCTAAATCGGGTTGAGAATGTGACGAATTGAAATATTTCTTCATTGGCAGCTGATCTCAGGAAAGCATCTTTGTGATTTGTTCGAATGCCTCATGGAAGCATGTTTTACATTTGGTCAGGACAATTTTTCACTCGTTATATTTCTCAACTATGCCTCCTGACGAAGTTTGGAAGAGTTGATTTTGAATGTGCGCGACGCATCGCCTGAATAAACCATATCCGAAAACAATGAAGTTTTATTTCTGTCAGAGGGCTAACTGAAATACAAGAGCCATGCGTTTTGGAAGGCGTATTATTTTTCAGGAAGGGCAAAATCGGGGTGAGAATGTGACGAAGTTAAAATATTTCTTCATTGGCTGCTGATCTCAGGAAAGCATTTTTGTGATTTGTTCGAATGCCTCATGGAAGCATGTTTTACCTATGGTAAGGAAATATTTCCCTCGTTATATTTGTCAACTATGCATCCTGACGAAGTTTGGAAGAGTTGATTTTGAATGTGCGCGACGCATCGCCTGAATAAACCATATCCGAAAACAATGAAGTTTGATTTCTGTCAGAGGGCTATCTGAAATACAAGAGCCATGCGTTTTGGAAGGCGTTTTATTTTTCAGGAAGGGCTAAATCGGGTTGAGAATGTGACGAATTGAAATATTTCTTCATTGGCAGCTGATCTCAGGAAAGCATCTTTGTGATTTGTTCGCGTGCCTCATGGAAGCATGTGTTACATTTGGTCAGGAAATTTTTCACTCGTTATATTTCTCAACTATGCCTCCTGACGAAGTTTGGAAGGGTTGATTTTGAATGTGCGCGACGCATCGCCTGAATAAACCATATCCGAAAACAATGAAGTTTTATTTCTGCCAGAGGGCTATCTGAAATACATTTGCCATGCGTTTTTGAAGGCGTTTTATTTTTCAGGAAGGGCTAAATCGGGTTGAGAATGTGACGAATTAAAATATTTCTTCATTGGCAGCTGATCTCAGGAAAGCATCTTTGTGATTTGTTCGAATGCCTCATGGAAGCATATTTTACATTTGGTCAGGACGTTTTTCACTCGTTATATTTCTCAACTATGCCACCTGACGAAGTTTGGAAGGGTTGATTTTGAATGTGCGCGACGCATCCCCTGAATAAACCACATCCGAAAACAATGAAGTTTTATTTCTGTCAGAGGGCTATCTGAAAGTACAAGAGCCATGCGTTTTGGAAGGCGTATTATTGTTCATGAAGGGCTAAAGCGGGGTGGGAATGTGACGAATTAAAATATTTCTTCCTTGGCTGCTGATCTCAGGAAAGCATTTTTGTGATTTGTTCGAATGCCTCATGGAAGCATGTTTTACCTATGGTAAGGAAATATTTCACTCGTTATATTTGTCAACTATGCATCCTGACGAAGTTTGGAAGAGTTGATTTTGAATGTGCGCGACGCATCCCCTGAATAAACCATATCCGAAAACAATGAAGTTTGATTTCTGTCAGAGGGCTATCTGAAATACAAGAGCCATGCGTTTTGGAAGGCGTTTTATTTTTCAGGAAGGGCTAAATCGGGTTGAGAATGTGACGAATTGAAATATTTCTTCATTGGCAGCTGATCTCAGGAAAGCATCTTTGTGATTTGTTCGCGTGCCTCATGGAAGCATGTTTTACATTTGGTCAGGACATTTTTCACTCGTTATATTTCTCAACTATGCCTCTTGACGAAGTTTGGAAGGAGTTGATTTTGAATGTGCGCGACGCATCGCCTGAATAAACCATATCCGAAAACAATGAAGTTTGATTTCTGCCAGAGGGCTATCTGAAATACATTTGCCATGCGTTTTTGAAGGCGATTTATTTTTCAGGAAGGGCTAAATCGGGTTGAGAATGTGACGAATTAAAATATTTCTTCATTGGCAGCTGATCTCAGGAAAGCATCTTTGTGATTTGTTCGAATGCCTCATGGAAGCATGTTTTACATTTGGTCAGGACATTTTTCACTCGTTATATTTCTCAACTATGCCTCCTGACGAAGTTTGGAAGAGTTGATTTTGAATGTGCGCGACGCATCCCCTGAATAAACCACATCCGAAAACAATGAAGTTTGATTTCTGTCAGAGGGCTATCTGAAATACAATTGCCATGCGTTTTGGAAGGCGTATTATTTTTCAGGAAGGGCTAAATCGGGGTGGGAATGTGACGAATTAAAATATTTCTTCCTTGGCAGCTGATCTCAGGAAAGCATTTTTGTGATTTGTTCGAATGCCTCATGGAAGCATGTTTTACATTTGGTCAGGAAATATTTCACTCGTTATATTTCTCAACTATGCCTCCTGACGAAGTTTGGAAGAGTTGATTTTGAATGTGCGCGACGCATCGCCTGAATAAACCATATCCGAAAACAATGAAGTTTGATTTCTGTCAGAGGGCTATCTGAAATACAAGAGCCATGCGTTTTGGAAGGCGTTTTATTTTTCAGGAAGGGCTAAATCGGGTTGAGAATGTGACGAATTGAAATATTTCTTCATTGGCAGCTGATCTCAGGAAAGCATCTTTGTGATTTGTTCGCGTGCCTCATGGAAGCATGTGTTACATTTGGTCAGGACATTTTTCACTCGTTATATTTCTCAACTATGCCTCCTGACGAAGTTTGGAAGGGTTGATTTTGAATGTGCGCGACGCATCGCCTGAATAAACCATATCCGAAAACAATGAAGTTTTATTTCTGCCAGAGGGCTATCTGAAATACATTTGCCATGCATTTTGGAAGGCGTATTATTGTTCAGGAAGGGCTAAAGCGGGGTGGGAATGTGACGAATTAAAATATTTCTTCCTTGGCAGCTGATCTCAGGAAAGCATTCTTTGTGATTTGTTCGAATGCCTCATGGAAGCATGTTTTACATTTGGTCAGGAAATTTTCACTCGGTATATTTCTCAACTATGCCTCCTGACGAAGTTTGGAAGAGTTGATTTTGAATGTGCGCGACGCATCCCCTGAATAAACCATATCCGAAAACAATGAAGTTTGATTTCTGCCAGAGGGCTATCTGAAGTACATTTGCCATGCGTTTTTGAAGGCGATTTATTTTTCAGGAAGGGCTAAATCGGGTTGAGAATGTGACGAATTGAAATATTTCTTCATTGGCAGCTGATCTCAGGAAAGCATCTTTGTGATTTGTTCGAATGCCTCATGGAAGCATGTTTTACATTTGGTCAGGAAATTTTCACTCGTTATATTTCTCAACTATGCCTCTTGACGAAGTTTGGAAGAGTTGATTTTGAATGTGCGCGACGCATCCCGTGAATAAACCATATCCGAAAACAATGAAGTTTTATTTCTGCCAGAGGGCTATCTGAAATACATTTGCCATGCGTTTTGAAGGCGTTTTATTTTTCAGGAAGGGCTAAATCGGGTTGAGGATGTGACGAATTGAAATATTTCTTCATTGGTAGCTGATCTCAGGAAAGCATCTTTGTGATTTGTTCGCATGCCTCATGGAAGCATGTTTTACATTTGGTCAGGACATTTTTGACTCGTTATATTTCTCAACTATGCCTCTTGACGAAGTTTGGAAGAGTTGATTTTGAATGTGCGCGACGCATTGCCTGAATAAACCATATCCGAAAACAATGAAGTTTGATTTCTGTCAGAGGGCTATCTGAAATACAAGAGCCATGCGTTTTGGAAGGCGTTTTATTTTTCAGGAAGGGCTAAATCGGGTTGAGGATGTGACGAATTGAAATATTTCTTCATTGGCAGCTGATCTCAGGAAAGCATCTTTGTGATTTGTTCGCGTGCCTCATGGAAGCATGTGTTGTATTTGGTCAGGACATTTTTCGCTCGTTATATTATCAACTATGCCTCTTGACGAAGTTTGGAAGAGTTGATTTTGAATGTGCGCGACGCATTGCCTGAATAAACCATATCCGAAAACAATGAAGTTTGATTTCTGTCCGAGGGCTATCTGAAAGACAAGAGCATGCATTTTGCAAGGCGTATTATTGTTCATGAAGGGCTAAAGCGGGGTGGGAATGTGACGACTTAAAATATTTCTTCCTTGGCTGCTGATCTCAGGAAAGCATTTTTGTGATTTGTTCGAATGCTTCATGGAAGCATGTTTACCTATGGTAAGGAAATATTTCACTCGTTATATTTGTCAACTATGCATCCTGACAAAGTTTGGAAGAGTTGATTTTGAATGTGCGCGACGCATCGCCTGAATAAACCATATCCGAAAGCAATGAAGTTTTATTTCTGTCAGAGGGCGGACTGAAATACAAGAGCCATGCGTTTTGGAAGGCGTATTATTTTTCAGGAATGGCAAACTCGGGGTGAGAATGTGACGAATTGAAATATTTCTTCATTGGCAGCTGATCTCAGGAAAGCATCTTTGTGATTTGTTCGGGTGTCTCATGGAAGCATGTGTTACATTTGGTCAGGAAATTTTTCACTCGTTATATTTCTCAACTATGCCTCCTGACGAAGTTTGGAAGAGTTGATTTTGAATGTGCGCGACGCATCGCCTGAATAAACCATATCCGAAAACAATGAAGTTTGATTTCTGTCAGAGGGCTATCTGAAATACAAGAGCCATGCGTTTTGGAAGGCGTTTTATTTTTCAGGAAGGGCTAAATCGGGTTGAGAATGTGACGAATTGAAATATTTCTTCATTGGCAGCTGATCTCAGGAAAGCATCTTTGTGACTCGTTCGCGTGCCTGATGGAAGCATGTGTTACATTTGGTCAGGAAATTTTTCACTCGGTATATTTCTCAACTATGCCCCCTGACGAAGTTTGGAAGAGTTGATTTTGAATGTGCGCGACGCATCCCCTGAATAAACCATATCCGAAAACAATGAAGTTTTATTTCTGCCAGAGGGCTATCTGAAATACATTTGCCATGCGTTTTGAAGGCGTTTTATTTTTCAGGAAGGGCTAAATCGGGTTGAGAATGTGACGAATTAAAATATTTCTTCATTGGCAGCTGATCTCAGGAAAGCATCTTTGTGATTTGTTCGAATGCCTCATGGAAGCATGTTTTACATTTGGTCAGGACATTTTTCACTCGTTATATTTCTCAACTATGCCTCCTGACGAAGTTTGGAAGGGTTGATTTTGAATGTGCGCGACGCATTGCCTGAATAAACCATATCCGAAAACAATGAAGTTTGATTTCTGTCAGAGGGCTATCTGAAATACAAGAGCCATGCGTTTTGGAAGGCGTTTTATTTTTCAGGAAGGGCTAAATCGGGTTGAGAATGTGACGAATTAAAATATTTCTTCATTGGCAGCTGATCTCAGGAAAGCATTCATTGTGATTTGTTCGAATGCCTCAAGGAAGCATATTTTACATTTGGTCAGGACGTTTTTCACTCGTTATATTTCTCAACTATGCCTCCTGACGATGTTTGGAAGAGTTGATTTTGAATGTGCGCGACGCATCGCCTGAATAAACCATATCCGAAAACAATGAAGTTTGATTTCTGTCAGAGGGCTATCTGAAATACAAGAGCCATGCGTTTTGGAAGGCGTTTTATTTTTCAGGAAGGGCTAAATCGGGTTGAGAATGTGACGAATTAAAATATTTCTTCATTGGCAGCTGATCTCAGGAAAGCATTTTTGTGATTTGTTCGAATGCCTCATGGAAGCATGTTTTACCTATGGTCAGGACAATATTTCACTCGTTATATTTCTCAACTATGCCTCCTGACGAAGTTTGGAAGACTTGATTTTGAATGTGCGCGACGCATCGCCTGAATAAACCATATCCGAAAACAATGAAGTTTGATTTCTGTCAGAGGGCTAGCTGAAATACAAGAGCCATGCGCTTTGGAAGGCGTTTTATTTTTCACGAAGGGCTAAATCGGGTTGAGAATGTGACGAATTGAACTATTTCTTCATTGGCAGCCGATCTCAGGAAAGCATCCTTGTGATTTGTTCGCGTGTCTCATGGATGCATGTGTTACATTTGGTCAGGACATTTTTCACTCGTTATATTTCTCAACTGTGCCTCCTGACGAAGTTTGGAAGGGTTGATTTTGAATGTGCGCGACGCATCGCCTGAATAAACCACATCCGAAAACATTGAAGTTTGATTTCTGCCAGAGGGCTATCTGAAGTACATTTGCCATGCGTTTTTGAAGGCGATTTATTTTTCAGGAAGGGCTAAATCGGGTTGAGAATGTGACGAATTAAAATATTTCTTCATTGGCAGCTGATCTCAGGAAAGCATCATTGTGATTTGTTCGAATGCCTCATGGAAGCATATTTTACATTTGGTCAGGACATTTTTCACTCGTTATATTTCTCAACTATGACACCTAACGAAGTTTGGAAGAGTTGATTTTGAATGTGGGCGACCCATCCCCTGAATAAACCACATCCGAAAACAATGAAGTTTGATTTCTGTCAGAGGGCTATCTGAAGTACAAGAGCCATGCGTTTTGGAAGGCGTATTATTGTTCATGAAGGGCTAAAGCGGGGTGGGAATGTGACGAATTAAAATATTTCTTCCTTGGCCGCTGATCTCAGGAAAGCATTTTTGTGATTTGTTCGAATGCCTCATGGAAGCATGTTTTACCTATGGTAAGGAAATTTTTCACACGTTATATATGTCAACTATGCATCCTGACGAAGTTTGGAAGAGTTGATTTTGAATGTGCGCGACGCATCCCCTGAATAAACCATATCCGAAAACAATGAAGTTTGATTTCTGTCAGAGGGCTATCTGAAATACAAGAGCCAGGCGTTTTGGAAGGCGTTTTATTTCTCAGGAAGGGCTAAATCGGGTTGAGAATGTGACGAATTGAAATATTTCTTCATTGGCAGCTGATCTCAGGAAAGCATCTTTGTGATTTGTTCGCGTGCCTCATGGAAGCATGTGTTACATTTGGTCAGGAAATTTTTCACTCGTTATGTTTCTCAACTATGCCTCCTGACGAAGTTTGGAAGGGTTGATTTTGAATGTGCGCGACGCATCGCCTGGATAAACCATATCCGAAAACAATGAAGTTTTATTTCTGCCAGACGGCTATCTGAAATACATTTGTCATGCATTTTGGAAGGCGTATTATTGTTCAGGAAGGGCTAAAGCGGGGTGGGAATGTGACGAATTAAAATATTTCTTCCTTGGCTGCTGATCTCAGGAAAGCATTTTTGTGATTTGTTCCAATGCCTCATGGAAGCATGTGTTACATTTGGTCAGGAAATTTTCACTCGGTATATTTCTCAACTATGCCTCCTGACGAAGTTTGGAAGAGTTGATTTTGAATTTGCGCGACGCATCGCCTGAATAAACCATATCCGAAAACAATGAAGTTTTATTTCTGCCAGAGGGCTATCTGAAATACATTTGCCATGCGTTTTGAAGGCGTTTTATTTTTCAGGAAGGGCTAAATCGGGTTGAGGATGTGACGAATTGAAATATTTCTTCATTGGTAGCTGATCTCAGGAAAGCATCTTTGTGATTTGTTCGCGTGCCTCATGGAAGCATGTTTTACATTTGGTCAGGACATTTTTCACTCGTTATATTTCTCAACTGTGCCTCCTGACGAAGTTTGGAAGGGTTGATTTTGAATGTGCGCGACGCATCGCCTGATTAAACCATATCCGAAAACAATGAAGTTTTATTTCTGCCAGAGGGCTATCTGAAATACATTTGCCATGCGTTTTGAAGGCGTTTTATTTTTCAGGAAGGGCTAAATCGGGTTGAGGATGTGACGAATTGAAATATTTCTTCATTGGTAGCTGATCTCAGGAAAGCATCTTTGTGATTTGTTCGCATGCCTCATGGAAGCATGTTTTACATTTGGTCAGGACATTTTTGACTCGTTATATTTCTCAACTATGCCTCTTGACGAAGTTTGGAAGAGTTGATTTTGAATGTGCGCGACGCATCCCCTGAATAAACCATATCCGAAAACAATGAAGTTTGATTTCTGTCAGAGGGCTATCTGAAATACAAGAGCCATGCGTTTTGGAAGGCGTTTTATTTTTCAGGAAGGGCTAAATCGGGTTGAGGATGTGACGAATTGAAATATTTCTTCATTGGCAGCTGATCTCAGGAAAGCATCTTTGTGATTTGTTCGCGTGCCTCATGGAAGCATGTGTTGCATTTGGTCCGAAAATTTTTCGCTCGTTATATTTATCAACTATGCCTCTTGACGAAGTTTGGAAGAGTTGATTTTGAATGTGCGCGACGCATTGCCTGAATAAACCATATCCGAAAACAATGAAGTTTGATTTCTGTCCGAGGGCTATCTGAAAGACAAGAGCATGCATTTTGCAAGGCGTATTATTGTTCATGAAGGGCTAAAGCGGGGTGGGAATGTGACGACTTAACATATTTCTTCCTTGGCTGCTGATCTCAGGAAAGCATTTTTGTGATTTGTTCGAATGCTTCATGGAAGCATGTTTTACCTATGGTACGGAAATATTTCACTCGTTATATTTGTCCACTATGCATCCTGACAAAGTTTGGAAGAGTTGATTTTGAATGTGCGCGACGCATCGCCTGAATAAACCATATCCGAAAGCAATGAAGTTTTATTTCTGTCAGAGGGCGGACTGAAATACAAGAGCCATGCGTTTTGGAAGGCGTATTATTTTTCAGGAATGGCAAACTCGGGGTGAGAATGTGACGAGGTAAAATATTTCTTCATTGGCTGCTGATCTCAGGAAAGCATTTTTGTGATTTGTTCGAATGCCTCATGGAAGCATGTTTTACCTATGGTAAGGAAATATTTCCCTCGTTATATTTGTCAACTATGCATCCTGACGAAGTTTGGAAGAGTTGATTTTGAATGTGCGCGACCCATCCCCTCAATAAACCATATCCGAAAACAATGAAGTTTGATTTCTGTCAGAGGGCTATCTGAAATACAAGAGCCATGCGTTTTGGAAGGCGTTTTATTTTTCAGGAAGGGCTAAATCGGGTTGAGAATGTGACGAATTGAAATATTTCTTCATTGGCAGCTGATCTCAGGAAAGCATCTTTGTGACTCGTTCGCGTGCCTGATGGAAGCATGTGTTACATTTGGTCAGGAAAATTTTCACTCGGTATATTTCTCAACTATGCCCCCTGACGAAGTTTGGAAGAGTTGATTTTGAATGTGCGGGACGCATCCCGTGAATAAACCATATCCGAAAACAATGAAGTTTTATTTCTGCCAGAGGGCTAACTGAAATACATTTGCCATGCGTTTTTGAAGGCGTTTTATTTTTCAGGACGGGCTAAATCGGGTTGACAATGTGACGAATTAAAATATTTCTTCATTGGCAGCTGATCTCAGGAAAGCATCTTTGTGATTTGTTCGAATGCCTCATGGAAGCATATTTTACATTTGGTCAGGACGTTTTTCACTCGTTATATTTCTCAACTATGCCACCTGACGTAGTTTGGAAGGGTTGATTTTGAATGTGCGCGACGCATCCCCTGAATAAACTACATCCGAAAACAATGAAGTTTTATTTCTGTCAGAGGGCTATCTGAAAGACAAGAGCATGCATTTTGGAAGGCGTATTATTGTTCATGAAGGGCTAAAGCGGGGTGGGAATGTGACGAATTAAAATATTTCTTCCTTGGCTGCTGATCTCAGGAAAGCATTTTTGTGATTTGTTCGAATGCCTCATGGAAGCATGTTTTACCTATGGTAAGGAAATATTTCACTCGTTATATTTGTCAACTATGCATCCTGACGAAGTTTGGAAGAGTTGATTTTGAATGTGCGGAACGCATCCCGAAAACAATGAAGTTTTATTTCTGCCAGACAGCTATCTGAAATACATTTGCCATGCGTTTTGAAGGCGATTTATTTTTCAGGAAGGTCTAAATCTGGTTGAGAATGTGACGAATTAAAATATTTCTTCATTGGCAGCTGATCTCCGAAAAGCATCTTTGCGATTTGTTCGCGTGCCTCATGGTAGCATGTTTTACATATGGTAAGGAAATATTTCACTCGTTATATTTGTCAACTATGCCTCCTGACGAGGTTTGGAAGACTTGATTTTGAATGTGCGCGACGCATCGCCTGAATAAACCATATCCGAAAACAATGAAGTTTGATTTCTGTCATAGGGCTAGCTGAAATACAAGAGCCATGCGCTTTGGAAGGCGTTTTATTTTTCACGAAGGGCTAAATCGGGTTGAGAATGTGACGAATTGAACTATTTCTTCATTGGCAGCCGATCTCAGGAAAGCATCCTTGTGATTTGTTCGCGTGTCTCATGGATGCATGTGTTACATTTGGTCAGGACATTTTTCACTCGTTATATTTCTCAACTGTGCCTCCTGACGAAGTTTGGAAGGGTTGATTTTGAATGTGCGCGACGCATCGCCTGAATAAACCACATCCGAAAACATTGAAGTTTGATTTCTGCCAGAGGGCTATCTGAAGTACATTTGCCATGCGTTTTTGAAGGCGATTTATTTTTCAGGAAGGGCTAAATCGGGTTGAGAATGTGACGAATTAAAATATTTCTTCATTGGCAGCTGTTCTCAGGAAAGCATCATTGTGATTTGTTCGAATGCCTCAAGGAAGCATATTTTACATTTGGTCAGGACGTTTTTCACTCGTTATATTTCTCAACTATGACACCTGACGAAGTTTGGAAGAGTTGATTTTGAATGTGGGCGACCCATCCCCTGAATAAACCACATCCGAAAACAATGAAGTTTGATTTCTGTCAGAGGGCTATCTGAAGTACAAGAGCCATGCGTTTTGGAAGGCGTATTATTGTTCATGAAGGGCTAAAGCGGGGTGGGAATGTGACGAATTAAAATATTTCTTCCTTGGCCGCTGATCTCAGGAAAGCATTTTTGTGATTTGTTCGAATGCCTCATGGAAGCATGTTTTACCTATGGTAAGGAAATATTTCACACGTTATATATGTCAACTATGCATCCTGACGAAGTTTGGAAGAGTTGATTTTGAATGTGCGCGACGCATCCCCTGAATAAACCATATCCGAAAACAATGTAGTTTGATTTCTGTCAGAGGGCTATCTGAAATACAAGAGCCAGGCGTTTTGGAAGGCGTTTTATTTCTCAGGAAGGGCTAAATCGGGTTGAGAATGTGACGAATTGAAATATTTCTTCATTGGCAGCTGATCTCAGGAAAGCATCTTTGTGATTTGTTCGCGTGCCTCATGGAAGCATGTGTTACATTTGGTCAGGACATTTTTCACTCGTTATATTTCTCAACTATGCCTCCTGACGAAGTTTGGAAGGGTTGATTTTGAATGTGCGCGACGCATCGCCTGAATAAACCATATCCGAAAACAATGAAGTTTTATTTCTGCCAGAGGGCTATCTGAAATACATTTGTCATGCATTTTGGAAGGCGTATTATTGTTCAGGAAGGGCTAAAGCGGGGTGGGAATGTGACGAATTAAAATATTTCTTCCTTGGCTGCTGATCTCAGGAAAGCATTTTTGTGATTTGTTCCAATGCCTCATGGAAGCATGTGTTACATTTGGTCAGGAAATTTTCACTCGGTATATTTCTCAACTATGCCTCCTGACGAAGTTTGGAAGAGTTGATTTTGAATGTGCGCGACGCATCGCCTGAATAAACCATATCCGAAAACAATGAAGTTTGATTTCTGTCAGAGGGCTATCTGAAATACAAGAGCCATGCGTTTTGGAAGGCGTTTTATTTTTCAGGAAGGGCTAAATCGGGTTGAGAATGTGACGAATTGAAATATTTCTTCATTGGCAGCTGATCTCAGGAAAGCATCTTTGTGATTTGTTCGCATGCCTCATGGAAGCATGTTTTACATTTGGTCAGGACATTTTTCACTCGTTATATTTCTCAACTATGCCTCCTGACGAAGTTTGGAAGAGTTGATTTTGAATGTGCGCGACGCATCGCCTGAATAAACCATATCCGAAA
>JAOTOM010001289.1:0-62500 GCA_034440615.1 Ashinkailepas kermadecensis
ATATATGCATAGGTAAATGCATAGATAGATGGTACAAGGTGGACTAGTGCAATATATTTCACTATTTGCGATTGGAATTGAACACTTGTTTCCTTCGCGTGGCTTGCTTGAACGCATATTTCGTCTTTGGTGTTGCGGTGTCCCACCAAACTTAATTATCAACAAAGGTGTAATTTGACGGAAAAAGGACGTCGACTCACGCCAATTACTAGGTTTTGCTTTTCGACAGTTCCAAAAAGTGAGGCATCGAAGGCAATTCAGCTTTGGCACGATATATTGTTCTGGAATGTCGGTCGCACCGCGTTAATTTACCCGCGGTTAATTTACCCGCGGTCGAATTTGCGTTGACCAGTGCATTCCAGAATCGACCTATATTCCAGAACGACCTATATTCTGGAACGATCTATATTCTGGAACGACCTATATTCTGGAAAGCGTGTACTACTGACTGCGTCACTGTGATTTCTCGTTCCCTTGCTGCCATCGGACGTACATAATATTTGTTTAAATGCTTTCCACTTGAAGGATGCAATGCCGTTTTACTGCGGTATAAATGACCAGATAGGTTTGTTACGGGAATGTTTAGTTTTGTTGTCACATTATGTTTACGCGGGTGTCAGGTTGGCGAGGAAGTCGGAGACTTTTCGTCCGTTTGACGTTTTCAGCTTGATTATTATCTGCTGTCTGACTTTTTCTCCTCCGATTTTTCCCCCCTTCGACTTTTCCCCATTCGACTTTTTCCCTTCCACTTTACCCCTTTGACTATTCATCCTTCAACTTTTCGTCATTTTGGCTTCTTGTCTACTAGACTCTTTATCGCTTCGATTTTGCCCACACGGCTTCTATCCATTTCGATTTTATTCCATTCCACCATTTGTCTCACTTAGGGCCGTTTCGACTTCAAACAGGCAGCGTTAGCGCAGATGATGCTGTTGCCCCGAGGCGGCTGTAGGCAGATATTTTTGCATGATAATGGATAATAACGTACACTTTCGATAATCTTTCAAAGCCATACATACATTCATAAGTTATGCTCCTAAGTACTAGCTTCAATCAGCTGAACAGTGATGTGGAATACATATATTTTAACACTTTCGGTACTAAATAGCGCACATGGCATATTTAGTGGCAGACAGTGATGTAACTGATCATCACGCTGTATGGAAGTTTGCACAACCGTAGTCTTATAACCATTCAGGTCCTGGCACCTGCTTGGCCCTGCCAGAAAAAAAAAAATGAGGACTTACTTCTTCCTGGGATTTTAATAAATGATGTGTGACCATGCACAGACAATTATGGGTGATAAATCAGAATCGATTGAAGTCACAGCAAAAGTAGTCATTATTTGTACGGTCATCAAACAGGTCTCGGCTATTTTCTTTACTGAGAGCCAGACCTGTTCTTTAATTGTGAATTGTGCAAACTTCAAGTACAATATTCTTACTTACTCTGCTACAATTACTTTGCGTCGCAGTCTGTTCCCAGAGAGTGTCTTGTGGCGGCGCATCCGGCGCCTCGCAAATCGCCATAGCTTCTTCACGGCAGTCGACCGGCAGTCGATGCGGAGCTGAAGCCAGAGTGTCACCACTGCAAGCCACGGTGTTTGTGTTCGAACCCAAGAAGGGCGGAGTTTTGCATCAATGCTTCCAGCAGCTAGTTGGCAAGGTGCTGGCATAAAATGGTCAATACCAACGGTTTGGTAAAAACGCTTGCTGTCAAGACACGTCATCCTTGTGTGGGAGATCGTGGCAGGTGTGTGATTCTGGATCCGGAGATACTCCGGATTTTAGAGATATGAGCCCATCGTGGACTGCTGCGGGGCTGACCGTTTTTGCTAGCTGGCAGGCTTTTACCAGTTAATACCACTGGCATAGCAAGAACCGGTTTTTGCCGGCATTTTGCCAACCCTGGCTTCTCATGACACAATTTGATGGACGCGTCGCATGTGAGCCTACTTTAGTCCCTTTAGTGCATTTAGTCTCCGGATGCTTTAGTCCATTTAGTGCATTTAGTCTCAGGGTGCTTTAGTCCATTTAGTACATCTAGTCTGAGGATGTTTTAGTCAATTTATTACACATAGTCTGAGGCTACATTAGTCCCCTTAGTACATTTAGTCTCAGGGTGCTTTAGTCCATTTAGTGCATTTAGTCTCAGGGTGCTTTAGTCCATTTAGTGCATTTAGTCTCAGGATGCTTTAATCCATTTAGTACATTTAGTCTGAGGATGTTTTAGTCAATTTATTACACATAGTCTGTGAGGCTACTTTAGTCCCCTTAGTACACTTAGTCTCAGGATGCTTTAGTTCATTTAGTGCACTTAGTCTGAGGATGCTTCAGTCAATTTAGTACACTCAGTATGAGGATACTTTGGTTCCTTCAGTAAATTTAGTCTGAGGATACTCTAGTCCATTTAGTGCATTTAGTCTGAGTACGCTTTAGTCCATTTAGTGCATTTAGTCTCAGGATGCTTTAGTCCATTTAGTACATTTAGTATCAGGATGCTTTAGTCCATTTAGTATACTTAGTGTGATGATGGTTTAGTCATTTTGTTCACTCAGTCTGAGGCTACTTTGGTTCCTTTAGTAAATTTAGTCTGTGGATACCTTAGTCCATTTACTGCATTTGGTCTGAGGATGTTTTAGTCCATTTAGTGCATTTAGTCTGAGGATGTTTTAGTCCATTCAGTACATGTAATCTGAGGATATTTTTAGTCCCTTTAGAACAGGCCACTTTAGTTCTTCACACAAGCTTGAACACGTGTCGCTACAGGACTTGAGAGGCACCGGCACCATGACTACCAGGCCGGGGCCACACCCGACTGCCAGGCCGGGGCCACACCCGACTGTCAGGCCGGGGCCACACCCGACTGCCAGGCCGGGCCACACCCGACTGTCAGGCCGGGGCCACACCCGACTGCCAGGCCGGGGCCACACCCGACTGCCAGGCCGGGCCACACCCGACTGTCAGGCCGGGCCACACCCGACTGTCAGGCCGGGGCCACACCCGACTGTCAGGCCGGGCCACACCCGACTGTCAGGCCGGGGCCACACCCGACTGCCAGGCCGGGGCCACACCCGACTGCCAGGCCGGGGCCACACCCGACTGTCAGGCCGGGCCACACCCGACTGCCAGGCCGGGGCCACACCCGACTGCCAGGCCGGGCCACACCCGACTGTCAGGCCGGGCCACACCCGACTGTCAGGCCGGGGCCACACCCGACTGCCAGGCCGGGGCCACACCCGACTGCCAGGCCGGGCCACACCCGACTGTCAGGCCGGGCCACACCCGACTGTCAGGCCGGGCCACACCCGACTGTCAGGCCGGGCCACACCCGACTGTCAGGCCGGGGCCACACCCGACTGTCAGGCCGGGGCCACACCCGACTGTCAGGCCGGGCCACACCCGACTGTCAGGCCGGGCCACACCCGACTGTCAGGCCGGGGCCACACCCGACTGTCAGGCCGGGGCCACACCCGACTGTCAGGCCGGGGCCACACCCGACTGTCAGGCCGGGCCACACCCGACTGTCAGGCCGGGCCACACCCGACTGCCAGGCCGGGCCACACCCGACTGCCAGGCCGGGGCCACACCCGACTGCATCGCGCTGCCAACACCTGGCCTCGCTCACCCGGCGTCTCTATCGGTGCATCAGAGTGGCTTTTAAGTGGCGAAGATGCTATATATTTCAAACTTGCTATGCAGTGAATCTGAGTTTTAGCTAACGCATTAAAAATGAATGATGAAATTGTTCAGTTCACTTGATCGATGTGCCTTGAATTATGTAAATGATACTTCGCGCATTTGACGAACAACACGATAATCATATTAAAGTCGTTCTGGAACGACGCATATAGCATCAATGAGTTTCACATTAACATGCGGTTTATTACCCCACCCCCTTTCCCAGAACGATACGCAGACGCCACGAGTCAAACGTTGCAACGCCGTGAAACCAATACATGCTTCGCTCACCCCACCCTGAACAGCTGCCCAGATCAGTGATCGCCCCCGTCGTCACCGGGCGCCGCCACCGGGCGCCGCCACCAGGCCGAGACGTGGCGCGCTCTCGCCGGCCGGCCGTGCCGTCCCGACCTGTCGCGGCCGTCGAACGGCGCGCCTCCGCGCTCGGTCACATGGCTGAGCCGGCCACCTCCATACATGGCGGTCCGGCCGACGCTGCATGGCCGGCCCGGCTGCACCCACCGGCGGCCGTGGCAAAAACGGCCAAACGCGGCGGCGCCGCACCGAGAGCGGCCCGATATGGCGCCCGATGTGAAGTGACACCTGTGCCGGCCAGGCCGGGGCCCTTGTGAGCTAATCACAGAGCGCGGCCGGCTGCGCCCGTGCACCGGGTCGGACGGCGGCGATCACAGGTGTGGTGCGAGCGCGGCACCGGCGGCGGACGGCGCGGCGCGGTGGACAAGTGGGCCGGATCGGGGGTCCACCCTCCCCTACCCCTCCCTCTCCCCTCCGCCCACTCTACATGACATCCCTGCAAAGAAGGTACGGGGCTGTCTGTGAGGGCACGTGATGACGTGAATGGGTTAGGCGGGCCATTATCGCCCACTCTGCAAAGTGTGATGTTGCAAGTGTTGCAAATGCACCCTGATCTGTTTCCGTAGGAAGGATGGATGCGGGCGGTAGGGGTGGGGGTGGGGTAGGGGGGGGGCAGTGGGAACCTGACTGCCACGTCTTGAAGTCTGACTCGGTAACTCTACGACATTTAATGAAATTAATGAACTTAGAAATAGCTCTGGCGCCCTAGAATATCATATTTGCATCCCAGGTGTCGGGTTTTCCATTTTGGGCTTCGTTCGCCCGTGTAGTAGACCTCTGCTCCCCATGCCCATTGCAAATCTTCCCCGCTTGGAGTTTCACACACCCTAACGGGAAAGAAAAACGGATTACAAGCACTTTTCATATGTCTCTCGGGGCATTTAGGATGATTCGCGGTGAACGACCATGGCATGCATGCAAAGGCACCAATATTGAGCACCCATGCACGCAGTGACGTCACAGCATCTTCAGATCTGCACCGCCCTCCACCCACGTGGCCGCACACGAGCCACGAGCGAGTGCCACTTCCTGAATCATGGACAGCGGCATTCCTGGCCGCGCCGGCGCCACAGCTACAACAATGAGGCGCCAACGCCGCCGGCTGCTCCGGAGACAATGCAATTAGCCAATAGGCGCGACCGTGTGCGACTTTGCGCCAGCCGACTTCGGCGGCGGCGCCCAGGTGCAGCCCCCCCGCCCTCTGTCACGACTGCGGCGGCGGCGGCGCCCAGGTGCAGCCCCCCCCCTCTGTCACGGCCACATAGTGCACATTTTGCACAGACGGGTGGGTGTCCGTGACGGAGTCGTTCCCAGTCTCCCCCCCCCCCCCACACACACACACTGTATGACACCCACTGGTGTCGCATGCTGATGCAAGGCCCTCTGCTATGGCTGTGAACTCCCAAAGAATCCGACCGACACATCTCTGGTGGTATGCTGAATGGCCATCATCCGACGACTGGGCTGACTCGGACAGAGTTTACTTCACTGCAGTGAAGCGACTGCGGTGTGCAGCGAGCTCGCGTCGGTTCACTGGACCGGCGTGGTGTTGTGACCGAGATGGCGGTGAACCTGTTCCAGACCCGCGGTGGCGCTGTTGAAGGCACACGGAGCTGAGGAGCAATAGCAGCCCTTCGTCCACCCTCGACCACGAGCAGACGCTGGATCATAGGAGAAGTGACAGGTGGGTAGTGAACCACAGCCAGTCAGGCTAATCCGGACAAGGGCGTGTTTCGTTTTCTGGGGACCGGTTATAGGAGAGGTGACAGGTGGGTACTGAACCACAGCCAGTCAGGCTAATCCGGACAAGGGCTGTGTGTCGCTTCCTGGGGGCCGGTTATAGGGGAACGTGGCTGCACCGCCCGGAACCAGGGCGACACAAGGGCTGTGTGTCGCTTCCTGGGGGCCGGTTATAGGGGAACGTGGCTGCACCGCCAGGAACCAGGCTGGAAGTCACCAGCCGCCGCTGGTTACAATCAGGTTTCAAGGCATTACATGCTGTTTTAAGGCATTGGTTTTATTACATTGGTTTAAGGCCCTTACCCAGAGAACATTCCAAGCTCATGCCAATCCCCTACCCAGAGAGCACACCAAATACATGCCATTCCCCTCCCCGGAGAACAACCCAAGGATATGTTATTCCAGTCCTTAGATAACACCCCAAGAGCATGCCATTCCCCTTCCTTCCTCCTCTCCCCGGAGAACACTCAACCAACATGTCATTCCCACCACCAGAGAACACTCTGTGGGCTGGAGACATGAAACAAACCCAGGTTGCCCTGATGTTGATTAATATAGTCGCCAACAGAATGATCTCATTCACAGGCGAAGCCATGACATGCACTTCACAAATGGAGTGCATACGCTAGAAAACGACTACCACCAAGATACACTACATGAGACAAGCGGTACACCAAAGATGTCCACAAAATATACTTGCTATTTAAAAGGAGCCATTAAAAATAAAAACCCAAGCGTCCTTGCCGGGAAACGTGCCTTTGTATTCTGCCTAGCAATGTTCCAACATCACAGATGGAAATGAAGCATTTTAAGTTCGGCCCGGCAGCTAACACCGGAAGCAACTAAGTTTTCATTTATTTGTTTTCAATTATTGTGTGGTGCTTAGCTTGTAATGCCATTGCTTTGCGGAATTTGTACAACAATACACTTCAGGCTGTGGTGGCTGATATTGAATTTCAGTGAACGATCATCGTCAAATTGAAGCTCTGACAATGCACATCACGGCGACTGCACGGCGGGAATGGGTATGACGTCACACTGACACAGCATGACAGCTATGAATTGTACTTCCATACATACAACCAAGTGTAAAGTCAGCACTACTACACTTACTCAGCTGATAACAGGGGCACCCTCCCTATTATCTGCCGAGCTCCAGCACAGCTTCTAATGGTGATGCATTGTTCGTTGGACTCAACAGAGCATAATTACATACCAGGGTGATGATGTAGCGGACGGTAGCCTGTCTCGACCGCAAACCTGCCTGGCGACTCGTCGCCACTTCATGCAATCATAAATCAAAGATGGCCCACCGAGTGGACTGAGTGAGCAGCGTCTCTCGATGTACCGTCTGCTCACTGCCAGAGGGGGTACGGTGACGGAGGTGAGTCGCGCCTCTGGATGTACCGCCTTCCCCACTTCAGAGGGGGCACGGTGACGGGGGGGGGTGAGTCGCGCCTATGGATGTACCGCCTGCCCCACTTCAGAGGGGGCACGGTGACGGGGGGGGGTGAGCCGTGCTCCTGGATGTACCGCCTGCCCCACTGCCAGAGGGGCACGGTGACGGGGGGGGGGTGAGCCGTGCCTCTGGACGTACCGCCTGCCCCACTGCCAGAGGGGCACGGTGACGGGGGGGGGGGGGTGAGCCGTGCCCCTGGATGTACCGCCTGCCCCACTGCCAGAGGGGGAACGGTGACGGGGGGGGGTGAGCCGTGCCTCTGGATGTACCGTCTGTCCACTGCTAGAGGGGGCTACTGTAATTTGATAGGAAAGTCGCAGGCTGAATAAAACCTGCCCTATTTATGCAAGTTGTTTCAGAAGTTCACTCCTTGATATTGAATTCCGATACAGTTACCTTCAATATCAGCATTTCAAGCGAACCTCCTCATTGCATTTTTTTACACTCCCGAACCACATTAATGTAATTTTTACGTTGTCTAAAGTAGCATTGCGGCCCAAGACATTGAATTCAACCATACACCGATACTGACCGGTAATTCGTTAGATTCTCGACGAACCGCATAATTGCGTAAGCAGCTACAGAGTTGCCGTTGTAACACTGTACCGTAAGCGGCTACCGAACTTCGGGTGCTTAAATATTGTCCACGTGGGCGACTTTGTCTTACTTCTTTCGCAGTGTGTCGTTAGTTAGTTGTTTGGGCTTAAGGGCGCGCCGACTCGCAGTGTGTCGGACGGTTGCCGCCCACACAGCCGCAGTGTGTCGCACGGTTGCCGCCCACACAGCTGCAGTGTGTCGCACGGTTGCCGCCCACACAGTCGCAGTGTGTCGCATGGTTGCCGCCCACACAGTCGCAGTGTGTCGCATGGTTGCCGCCCACACAGTCGCAGTGTGTCGCCCGCACAGTCGCAGTGTGTCGCATGGTTGTCGCCCACACAGCTGCAGTGTGTCGCATGGTTGTCGCCCACACAACCGCAGTGTGTCGCATGGTTGACATTGTGCACAGTTGCTTCCATTGCGCACGTTGACAGGAGCCGTGGTGTGGAGGAGTACGGCCGAAGATAACGTCAGGCGGATTGTCCGGCGGTACACCAGCAGGACACCATCGGGGCCGCGAGCGCGCCGCACCTGCCACCAGCGGCACGTGGGTGGGGGCTCACAAACCGTTAACGCCGCGCTAAGCTGCTCTTCCTGCAGATGCTGCGCTCGTGAATAAAACTCGGTCGGCGAGCGGACTGGTGAGCGGACCTCACCAAATGCGGACTGGTCGCGTCCGCACGCTCAGCACATGCCATGCACGTGCCAGGCTTATTTATCGCGCCGGCGCGCGCATCACCATGGCTACAGCATAGCGCAACATTCACACCGCACACAAGACGGAACTGGATCGTGTGGACTGCAAAGGCGCAGCAGTCAGGGTCACATCTCACAGGGACTGCCGGCAAGAAGGCTACGCAGGCGGACGTGGTGGATGACCGGGCTCTCTGTGGGCATTGGAACCGTGGGCGCTGCGAGGTGGTTGCGTTAGTTGTCCTACTGGCGGCTGGGTACAGCTGGCTACGGTCGGCGTATTGGCTTGATCGACTGGCCGGATGCCTACCTGGCGCCGCCTGACCTAAATGCCCCAATTAAATTACCGAACTTAAATTAAATGCACACGTGCTTGCTGCACAGCAAGGCGTGCCGCTATCACACTGATGCGACCACAAACGTTCGCATCGCGAATGCTCGACGATCAATGCGAAATGGTCGTGCACGCGGATTTCCGTGTTGTGCGTTCACAGACACAGTTCACATTCGCAAGTGTTCATATGCGCACATTTTCGTTGCTACTGAGGTGCTATGCAAATGTTGCTTGGATTGGACCAGACTATGTCATGTTCATTAGGTGGCTAGAGGTTGCGCAGAAAACCACTTGGGCGTGCGATCACTTGCGAATGCGAACGCTTTCGCGAGCGAACACTTGCTCAGCAAATACCAACATTTTGGTATACGAATATTAGTCGAGTATTAGTCTATGTGCTCATTTCGGTTGCCGAAAACTTGTGTACACGAACTCTGGCGTATGCGATCAAAAATGCGCCGTAAACGTTAACGATGTGGCCATTCATTGGCGCATGCGAAATTTCCCGTTCGGACATGTCGTGGAGCTCCAGCATGTCGTCTCCAGCATGTCGTCACACGGGTGAGGTCTCGACACATGCGGACCGGATATATACTAAGTGTTAAACTATTGATCGTGCACATCCATGGCTACCTAACTGGTTTTGCACACCACGCTGATGTGCCTTGTTCGCACGGGCAGTGGTACGGCCTGGCGGCATTCGCACGGCCGTCTTCTCAGGTGACGGGCCAAACTGAGCATGGCCTGACGCTCGAACCAATACCACCGCCTGAGCAGCATGCATGCTGTGTCTCCTCATCACCACACAGGCTGGTGTCACCTCATCACCACACACGCTGGTGTCTCTTCAACACTGCACACGTTTGTGTCGCCTCATCACCACACACGTCGGTGTCGCCCCACCACCACACACGTCAGTGTCACCTCGTCCTCACACACGCGTCGGTGTCACCCCATCACCACAAACGCTGGTGTCTCATCACCACACACATGCCATGGGTGTGGCATGCGTGTGACAATCGGTGTATGTGATTGCCACACATGCCGGTGTCTGCTCATCACCACATGGTACATCTCCGTCACCCCACACTCAGACCAATGACACACGTGACCACCAGTCACAGGACCAGCCTGCCACCCGTGGGTGCGACCTCTGCCACCCGCTGATGTGACCTTTGCCACCCGCGGGCGTGACCTCTGCCAACGCCGGCCTGTTTGTATTGGCCGCAGGAGATCATCGATGGCGACGCGGTACCGTCGTCGGAGGCGACGCGGAGAGATCAACAGACATGACAGCGGAGGCGACTTTGGACCGGAGCCCGGTACGCGGACAAAAAGGTCGTCTGTCGCCGCACGGTGGGCGACCGGAAGGGTTGAAGGGTCTGACTGAGACAAAGTGATGCAATCACGGCCGGTCACGTGACGTTGGGACGGCACGGGACGGGTCACGGCACGGGACAGGTCACGGCACGGGTCACAGCACGGGACGGGTCACGGCACGGGACAGGTCACGGCACGGGACGGGTCACGGGCGGGTCACGGCACGGGACGGGTACGGCACGGGACGGGTCACGGCACGGGACAGGTCACGGCACGGCACGGGACGGGTCACGGCACGGGACGGGTCACGGCACGGGACGGGTCACGGCACGGGACGGGACACGGCACGGGACGGGTCACGGCACGGGACGGGTCACGGCACGGGACAGGTCACGGCACGGGACGGGACACGGCACGGGACAGGTCACGGCACGGGACGGGTCACGGCACGGGACAGGTCACGGCACGGGACAGGTCACGGCACGGACAGGTCACCGCACGGGACGGGAAGGTCACGGCACGGGACGGGTCACGGCACGGGACGGGACACGGCACGGACGGGTCACGGCACGGGACGGGTCACGGCACGGGACAGGTCACGGCACGGGACGGGAAGGTCACGGCACGGGACGGGTCACGGCACGGGACGGGACACGGCACGGGACGGGTCACGGCACGGGACGGGTCACGGCACGGGACAGGTCACGGCACGGGACGGGACACGGCACGGGACAGGTCACGGCACGGGACAGGTCACGGCACGGGACAGGTCACGGCACGGGACAGGTCACGGCACGGGACAGGTCACGGCACGGGACAGGTCACGGCACGGGACAGGACACGGCACGGGACGGGTCACGGCACGGGACGGGACACGGCACGGGACGGGTCACGGCACGGGACGGGTCACGGCACGGGACAGGTCACGGCACGGGACAGGTCACGGCACGGGACGGGTCACGGCACGGGACGGGTCACGGCACGGGACAGGTCACGGCACGGGACAGGACACGGCACGGGACAGGTCACGGCACGGGACGGGACACGGCACGGGACGGGACACGGCACGGGACAGGTCACGGCACGGGACAGGTCACGGCACGGGACAGGTCACGGCACGGGACGGGTCACGGCACGGGACGGGTCACGGCACGGGACAGGTCACGGCACGGGACGGGTCACGGCACGGGACGGGTCACGGCACGGGACGGGTCACGGCACGGGACAGGTCACGGCACGGGACGGGTCACGGCACGGGACGGGTCACGGCACGGGACGGGACGGGTCACGGCACGGGACAGGTCACGGCACGGGACAGGTCACGGCACGGGACGGGTCACGGCACGGGACAGGTCACGGCACGTCAGACGGGACAGGTCACGGCACGGACGGGTCACGGCACGGGAAGGTCACGGCACGGTACAGGTCACGGCACTGGACGGGTCACGGCACGGACGGGTCACAGCACGGGACGGGACACGGGGGGGCACGGTACGGGTCACGGCACGGGACGGGTCACGGCACGGGACAGGTCACGGCACGGGACAGGTCACGGCACGGGACAGGTCACGGCACGGGACGGGTCACAGCACGGGACGGGACACGGTACGGGACGGGACACGGTACGGGACAGGTCACGGCACGGGACGGGTCACGGCACGGCACGGGACACGGCACGAAACAAGCGGGGGCGGGGAGGGGTCGGAAGTAGACCAGTCATGACGGTTTGTGGAATGAATCAAGTCGAGTAGCTGTGTGGACACATGTCAAACGACAAGCGTCAAACGATAGACGACAAACGTCAAACGAAATACGGCAAACGTCAAACGACAAAATGCAAACGTAAAATAACAAACGCCAAATGACAAATGTCAGGCGTCAAGTGTCAAACGACACACGTCAAACGCAAACGACAAACGTCTCGTCTGAGCAAACCATCATCGCACAAAGGGTAGACGTACACCTCCCGGAAAGGTTTCTTAGTATCATGTAATATATATATATATATATATATATATATATATATATATATATATATATATATATATATATATATATATATGTATATGTCTATATATATCTACACCTGTATGTCTATCTATATATTAAATATATATATATATATATATATATATATAAATATATATATATCCATATCAATATCAATATCCATATATACACACACACACACACACACATATATATATATATATTTATATATATATATATATATATATATATATATATATATATATATATATATATATATATATATATATATATATATATATATATATATATATATATATATATATATATATATATATATATATATATATATATATATATATATATTTATATATATTTGTTGTGTCACACAAATGTTGTGTTATATATACTTTGTGTCTGATTTGGTGCCTAATTTGAAGTTAAAATCTCCTCAGCCAGTTCTGGTTATCTCGAGACTATGAGATGAAAGGGATGAAAGATATGAAGGAAGCAGTCTTGAGAGAACTAGGGCAAGGTGTGGGACCACGCGAGATAAGTGGAAGCGATTCTTAGTGTCGTGTGGACTACGTATTTCCAGCCTGTAATACATAATATATATATATATATATATATATATATATATATATATATATATATATATATATATATATATATATATATGTATATACATAAATATAAACGTAGCGTCGTTCGCATCCACACTAAGCCGTCCGTTGTGATAGATTATGAGGTCGCATGAAGTTGGCAGGCTGAAAATACGTAGTCCACACGACAATAAGAATCGCTTCCACTTATCTCGCGTGGCCCCACACCAACTTCAAATCAGACACCAAATCAGGCACCAAATCAGACACTTCAAATTATGCTTCAGAGCGAATCGGTTCTGAGTCTAGATCAGTCACACAGCAGCCCTGCATCACTTAGTGCAAAAGCACTCGTATGAGTCTAGTTGAGCTGACTCAGTCTGGGATGACGTGAGACATGTTTGGACGACCTCCTCAAAGTACAGCTGGCTGTGTGCGCGGCCGCGGCGGCTATGAGCCTGCACGTGTTGGCGCGTGTGTGCGGCCACCACGCGGAGTGGTGTGTGTGTGGCAATACATGGAGCCACAATGACAGACACAGTTCGATAAGGTTACGGAGAAATCGCGATGGTTTCGATGGGCGGCGTCTGCGCAAGCCGAGGAGTCACCGGATGTGTGGCGAAACACGAGACGACAGCGGCACGTAGCCCGGTTGCTCGATTGCAGCACACACGAATTTCAACACCATGAAGTTTGGGCGGGAATCGGAAGGCATCAGGGGCGACGGCACCGGAGATCGGGGGGCCACTCGCCTCCCCTGCCGTCAGTCTGGAGGGTCGAACATATGGTTTCGCCACTCTCCCTTGAGATCTAGGGAGGCACTGTCCGCAAACGGCTAAAACGGCTCAGGTGGTTCCCCAAGGCGGGATAGGAGGCCACCAGGACACGATACCAAGCCCTTGTGTCGGTGCAGATGACCCCTGCGTTGATAGAGGAGGCCCGCAGGATGCGAGAGGAGGCGTCCAAAACAGGCAGGAAGGTCCCTGAAAATGAGACGAGACCCAAAGACTATATAGAATATCGGTAATATGACATGAAAAGTCCCCGGAGGCAAAGGGGGTCCTAAAAACCAACAGAGAGGCTTGAGGAAATAAGATGAGGTCACTAAGACGATGCATGAGGCCCTTAAAATCACAAAGGAGACATCGGTAACGTGAGGGGCCCCAGAGCTGACAGGGGGTCTATAGGAAAGACAGGACGCCCTAAGGCGGCACAGGGAAACCCCATTACGAACGAGGGGCCCAAGCTCAAGTGAGGCCTAAGTAAATGAGACGAGGTTCCTAAGGCGGTGCATAAGGCCCCTAAAATGGCATAGGAGGCCCTGGAGACGTAAGAGGAGACCCAACACGGACCGGGGGACCACAATTAATGCGACGAGGCCCCTGAGGCCGTACATGATGCCCCTAATATGACATAGAAGGCCCCTGGAACCGAAGGAGATGCCCTCACAACGGGCAGGGAGGATCGAAAGAAATGAAACGAGGCACCTAAGACGGTACATAAGGCCCAGAATATAAAACAGGGAACCCATGAAATCCAAGAGGCACGTTACCCTTTCGGAGCGCAGCGGCAAGTCCCCAAGAATAGACGGAGGCCCGAAGCAAAGAGAAAAAGCCCCTATGAAAATACAGCATGCTCCCAATTTCATAAAGGAGACACAAAGACGCACGAGGTGGCCCCAGGAAGTGAGGAGGTCTCTAGGAGCGCATAATCGGCCCTCAAGAAGCAAGAGGAGGTCCCCAAGATGGGTATGGGGACGTCAGGAAAGGAGATGAGGCGCCTGATCAAAGGCCCTGAAAAGTTTGTGAAAATGGCTAGAACATACCACTTTACTGTATATTAAGACGACATCCTTCCTCCAAGCAAGTTTTGACATCGTGCTTCTATATGTATATTTATGCTGTCTGAATCCGTCTTTTCTGACAATATGATGTTCATAACTATGGAGCACATGCTCAGGATGATCACACACTAAAATCTTGTGATGCAATTTGAGGTAGCATTATCACCTGTGATGTGGTCCTTTATATAATGATAGCATAGGCAGTACTACTCTCAGAAACAAGAAATATATTTCTAAGTAACCAGTGATTCGAAATTGAGTTGATCATTTGAATAGGCAGTACTTTCATGGCGAATATCAACATATATACATACTTTTTGACATCACGCGATTTACCAAAACCATGATTTAACAATGTGAAAATTGGCTCCTTCCCAAAGGAGACTTTTAATATGAAAACGGAGGTTCCACTATAAAAAGATGCATGATAGGCCTTCGAGACGTAGGAGAAATGTCCAGGAAGAGGAAGATGCCGCAAGAAACGGCATTTTTAATGCTTGATTGACTTGATACTTTTGGGTAATCAATGTGATATTTCACTTGCATCAAGCCTCCAGGCTGGTACCGGATCAGTCTGCCATTGTGCTATTGGACCCACTTCGGTACAAGTCGAGTGAATGTGTGTATGCATGTATGTGGGCTGCTGAAAAGCACCAGTTTTAATATTTTAATCTGGACACTGGGGGCTTATACAGTTGTGCACTTTTTAATTCAAAGCAATCATCAACTTGATGAATTCTGATCATATCATGTCAAGCTTGCAATAACTTGAGGCAAGGATTGTATGAGATTGCGATAGCATGCATATAGCACAACAATCCGGCTGTACCGTATGTTATGAAGGATGATTGGCCATGACAAACCTTGGCAATGCTGCTCCCTGGTCCCTTGATCACCAAGAAGATCTTAGTAATGTGAACCTTAACATGACAAAAATGTAATATATACTTAACTTAAAGTAAAGGTTTATCGTAAATTCACAGCTTGAACAAACATTACTGCAATGGCCTTTAGCTAACACTCAAGCGATTAGTTAATGCTTATTCTTTCTGAATATATGATCATCAGAGTTGATGTTCTTGGAATATTAACACTACAGAAGGCAACTATTATGCCAATTTACTAATAATCAATTCAATCCGGATCTATTTATTTATTTTGAACATTGAACATGTGTTAATCTACCATCATGTTGGCATATGAGAGGGCATGCTGTCTGGTGATGTTATTGTCATTAAATTGTAAATTGCTGCCTGGGGAGGGAGGGGGTATCACAGACAACTGGTGTTGCTAAAGTTTACTGCTGCAGGGATGTTTGATAACTTCCCACACATAGTATTGGCAAGTGTTCCTTTCACTTGCAATATAATCCTTGCTCCTCTATGACCTCATCTAAGCATAAAACTATGTAGATTTAGTTGTCAAACTATGCTTCTTAATGGTGTGGACTTTGTGAACCTCTCTAATTTTATTTTTCCATTTTACTTTCCGATCATTCATAGTCCCTCTTTTGTGTGTTTCCAGTTCAATGTTCATGCACAATTACTATTCCAAGTTTTCCATTTCCAGATGTAATCACCATTTCCAGTTGGTCTTTC
Source organism: Ashinkailepas kermadecensis (assembly GCA_034440615.1). Taxonomy (NCBI): domain Eukaryota; kingdom Metazoa; phylum Arthropoda; class Thecostraca; family Neolepadidae; genus Ashinkailepas; species Ashinkailepas kermadecensis. The sequence goes on from JAOTOM010001289.1 coordinate 16,234, forward strand.
CCTGAGTAATGAGCAGGCTCAAACTTGAAGGAGCTACATTGGAGTTACTAGGGAATGATTTGAATGATAAGTACCCTCCTCATGAACATATATTGTCACAATGTAAATATTATACCTAACCTCAACCACTTAACATTAATGCTGGATTCTCAGTACTTCATATCAATGCAAGATCCCTCAAGAATAAATTTGATGATGTTGTTAATTTTCTAGCAAGTTTTAAAGTTAATTGGTCAGTTATTTGTGTGTCAGAGACATGGTTGAAGAAAGATTTAGAACAATACCTTAGTCTAAAAAAATTATAATCTCTGCATCTAGTAGAAAAGAAGGTGAAGGTGGAGGTACAGCAATACATGTAAGTAATATATATGAGGCTAGGGAAAGAAAATACTTGGAGAGTGATCATTTTCAGACAAGTTTTCTGGAAATCAAAGTGAAGTTGGGTGTACCAGCAAAAATATTCCTAGTAAGGGAAATGTATAGACCTCCAAGTCTGAGCCACACTTTATTTGTGGACTATTTTGAAAAAAAATACTTGACTCATTGTAAAACACTAAATGTACATGTGTCATAGCAGGGGACTTCAATTACAATCTTTTGAAATGTCACTCTGATAAACCTACACTTAATTTTATGAATATGTTCAATTCTTATGGATTTTTCCCAACCATCTCAAAAGCAACCCGGATTTGTAATGATTCAGATGCCTTTTTGGATAATATATTTATCAATGATGTTAATGTCTTTAACAATTCAGGAAATCTACTTCATGATTTATCAGATCATTTTCCAGTTTTTCTTAATTTGTCATTAATTGAAAGTTAAATTATTACAGGACGTTCAGTGTCAGTCTTTGCTAATAATAAAATCAGTGAATTAAATGATCACCTCATCAGCAACTTAGAAACCTTTCAAGATGAAACTGATGCTAATCAAGCATGCAACAAACTTATTAAGGCATATGAAACAGGTATTACAAAATTATCTAAAACTTTTACACCCAGTAGAAGAAAGAATCAGCATCAGCATTTTGTTACAAAAAAATGTACTTTATTGGCTTTAGGGGAAAGTATATATATATATATATATATATATATATATATATATATATATATATATATATATATATATATATATATATATATATATATATATATATATATATATATATATATAAATTGTTAAGCTCATACCTATCAAATATATCTAAAAGAACCAAGATATATGACATCCTCTCCCAACCATTAAATATCACAATAGGTGTTCCTCAGGGTTCGATTCTTGGACCTCTGCTATTTCTTCTATACATTAACGATCTCTGCAATGTTTCCAATTTGGCTAGCTTTTACCTATTTGCAGACGATACTGCCATAACTATTACAGCTAATGAGCATTTTGAATTACAAACTAAAGTGGATGAGGTAATACCCAAAATATTTGCATGGTTTCATGCCAACAGATTATCTATTAATGCTGATAAGACTGGATATCAAATTTTTCCCAGGAAAACATGTGATGACCTTCATGTCAAAATAAATACGTCTAATATTACAAGGCATAGCTGTATAAAATATTTAGGTGTATTTATCGATGAAGACATGACGTGGAAAAGCCATAACAATGCCATTTCTTCAAAAATTAGCAGGAATATTGGAATTATAGGCAAATCTAGGTACTTTCTATCAACTTGTGAATTGCTTCTTCTGTATAATTCTTTAATACTGCCATATCTAAATTACTGTACTGTTGTCTGGGGAAGTAAGTATCACTCTAAGTTCGACAAGATTATGAAATTGCAGAAGTGTTATTAGGATTATTGACAAGAAACCTTACTTATACCATACAAATGAATTGTTTATCAAACAGAGTTCTTAAGTTTCTGGACATAGTTAATGAGCAATGTATTTACATCATGCTAGGTTTTCTAAATCACTCATTACCAGCACTTCTTTCTGATATGTTTCAACTTCATCAACAAGGTGGTCTCAGAGTTACACAACACTTTCAAATACCCTTTTCTGATATCAATTACATTACCCTTTAGTGCACCAAAAGCCTGGAATAAAATAATCTGCTCTCACTTCCGTAGGATTGACGATGTACCTAGGAATAAAATAATGAAAAAAAAACACATCAGGCAATACATTACTAGAAAATATGAACTTTTGCAATGAATGTCAGTGATAATGATGTTTTATGCACGGTTATCAGGTTGTCTTATTCTGATATTTTCGTTTAAGTATCATGTTTTCTTTTCTTTCTTCTTTCTTCATACTTGGTTCGTCCTTTCTCCTTAGTGTAGTAATAGTTTAGGAGATTCATGTGCAAGATTATGGATTTTATATTATTTCCCCATTAACACCGATAGCAGTTTTTTTTTCTGGAGCCCTCGAAGACGTTACTAGCGTTGCTAATTGTCTGAGAGGGCTTCAGGAACATCTTTTACTAATATCTGGTGGCGGGATCTGTCCAGCAAGAAACAGGAGCGGAGGGAGTGGTGTGACCTACCTTGACTTGCTTACCATGACCTACTTCTCATCCCTGGAATTTAACGTAATTAGGTCACACGGGTATGGAAGGGCACTCCTGCCTACCTATTAATGGGTAGGGAATTTAATTAAAAAATTTATTACAAAAAAAAACAAAAAAAAAACGAGAAAATGACCCAAAAACTGTACAGGAGGCACGGGGATTCAATTTGAATCCCCAATTTGAACGAGGAGACCCCAGAAAGCAAGAGGCTCCTAAAACCGTAGGATGGGTCCTGAGGAAATGAGACGAGGTTGTAAGACGGCACACGAGGGCCCTAATTGAAAAGAGAAGGTCCCAGGACGAAAGATGAGGCCCCAAAGACGGGTCACTCTGGCGACACCCCCACAGTAGTACCCACGCACCACAGAAACCCTCTTTGCTCGCGATCTTAATTGGAAGAAAAATGCATATAAAAGTGCTTTTTTTCTTTCTGGGTGCCACTGAAGATGTAGACCGATATTTCGGAGTAGATAAGCCATTAAATGAGCATTAAATGAGCATTAAATACGGGGCTCACTATTGCACCACTCATTTGGGAAGGATTAGGGAGGCCTCTTCAGTCCCAAACAACCCCTTCGAGGCTCGTTCCGCTCGCACCCCCTCCTAGAAAATCTTAATGGCGCCGCGTTTGGACGGCATGCAGCGGATTCAGCACTTCCTGCACACGCGCGGCGGTGGTCCAGAACAGCTATTGTGATCCAACCCGCCACCGAAGCTCTGGCCCAGCCTGACTCGCTGCCTGTTCTTGCCCTATTGAAAGAGAGGCTGTCGATCAAAATCAAAGCTTTCACTTGCCCTACTGAACCACGGCTTTGACCAGAGTGGACGCCCCCACTTGCCCACCACCAGATACGATTGCCGAGCCGTGCCGGCTGATCCCCGGATCAGCGCGGCCCGTGGACCGACCCGGGATCGCGCATCGCCCCAATAAGTCGGACGACGACGTTCACGGCGGCGACTCATTGCAGTCTGGCTCGGCCGGCGCGGCTCGTCTGGTTTTTGTCGCGGCCGACCGGCGGCCTCGCGTGCCAACATCCGGCGCCGCTCCCGGGAAACTGCCAATTGGCGCGAAATTGTGCGGCGCAACTCCGCAGATTGTCGCTCCGGCACGCACATTTGACGCCGATTGAATCTGCTGTGGCGTCGGAGCACCTCTTGATTGCAATGCTTTGTTGTCGAGCACGACAGCTGCTGCCTAGCAGCAGCTGTCGTGCTCATACACTCAGATACAACACTGAAGTCAATCTCATTTGCAAATATAGTAATAGTCTAGTTAGCCACAGGGGAGTACGAGTTAGTACGGGGGGGGGGGGAGGGATTGTCATCGATAAATATTTTTGCACCAATTGGGATAGAACGACGGAAAAAATAGCACGCATGACGAAGCAAACAGCACACGATCCTAGACTAATGTCCTCAAATTCCGAAATTTACGTGGAAGCCAATACCTAACAGAAACCTGTTCGACCTGCTGCGAACGGAGTGTTCACTCCATACATTGCGTTGGTGACGGTTATATTCTTGAGTATACCTGATCCTTGGATTTATGCCGGCACAAGTTCACCAACAGAAGCCAATGTTCATATATTAACATCATCCTTTGCCTGCCATATTGCCAAATTACTTTTGATGTCCTCACGGGTTTTGACGCATTCGCCTCCTACCTTCCACTGTCCGAAAAAAGTGATGTCCAGGACACTCCCTTACACGGTGGGGAAGAGGTCATACTTTCGCGAGAAGTTAGATGTCAGAAACTTCAGTGGATCAGTGCACCAAATATAAAAAGCTCCGTGGCTTCACCATCAGAATAAAGTTGAGGTACGCATCGATTCATCACCATCTCATATGACATCGCAGAGTGCAGAGCCAACCCTAGAACTGCAGGAGGGAAATTCCCACCTCCCACTTAATGTTTTTCCTGGAAAGCCGCCGAACGTTTGGGACCATCGCTCTCCAATTTGGCATGCCTTCTGACAATTGAATAGCGGATCTTTTGACATTAGCACTTCTGTCTGGGAATCCATGGTCACAAAGCGAGACGAGGTCAAAATCAGGTCGGCGTTTTCGAAAAGCATTATGTTCAGGGTACTTTTCTAAGAGCTATCAAAAATAGTGTTTCAAAGATACCTAAGCGTGTTGGATATCAATGCGGACGTATATGGGCAACAAAACACGAAAGTAATTTCGGTGACCTCAGGTCAGGTTATGCAGTTCCGTCAAGATAAAAATCAGGCTTTTCTTTCCATGCTCAGAATTTGCAGCCCAATACTCATACCGCAAAACCGGAAGACATATGCTAGAGCACATTGTCTTCTGTAAGTGTACACAGTTTGCGACCGCTATCAGGTCAGGTTACAGATACATGAACCAAAATGTGCACCTGTACCCCTGTCCGCAGAAATGACGAATTGTCGAAATGTCATTGATCGTACTTTTCAGGCAACTAAGTGATATCACATGCTCTGTTACCTGAGCTGTAAATGTCTGAGTCTTCTAAGTAAATTTCATTGTTCGAACCCTTTCCAGGTCATCCATCCCTAGGTAAAGACCCAGGCGACTCGGGCTGGTGAAATTTGATCCTCCGTTTGCAGACAATTGACACCTGGAGTAGTTTTCAATGCTGGATTATAATTCAGCACTCTTCCCCACCTGTGCCATATTTATAGCTATAGGACATAGGTCATCCTAGGGAAATGACCCCGTGAACTGGTGGATCTACGTTGATCTGTTTGCAACAAATTGATTTTCAGGAAAGCTTTCGATGCTGAATTCAGATTCACCGTTTATTTTTACCCCGGAAATGCACAAGCTATAGAAATCGATAGCGTGTGGAAAATGTATCCTCTGAAAGTGTGAAGCTTTGCCCAGTCAAATGTTACTACATGACCTTGCCTCGCGTCTTTGGGCACCATACGTTGCAGCGCATCTCTTCGAGTCGACTTGTCTTTGTTTCATCGCTTCATCGTTTGTAGTTTGGAAGTTCAACGGTACAACTACATAGGAATTCAGAAGAAAAAAACTACGTTGCTTTCTACGCCTCCTACGCGTGACTTTGATCTTTAATTCGCATTTTGACAATAATATGCTGTTCACCAGAAGGTTAGCTACCAAGTTATACACATTTTATCCGCAAATGCCATTTGGTTAGCGGCTAAAAAGTCGAAAACTGGCAAAATAGATCTGTCAGTCGGCGAAACCCCGACTTTGACCTCTTTGACCCGACCTGGAGTGTCAACGGGAAAAGATAGATAAAAAAATATCTGCACCACTAAACAGCTGAAGGGTGGCGTTACGCGTCGGAGAAAAACGGCGTTCTTCTACATGATCTGGAACAAACGTTGGAAGGGGCAAAATTCCCTCCCCCGCAGAAGTAGAGGTTTATATCCGCAGCAGTTAGGTATAGTTGGTTAGTTAGGTTAGTTATCAGTTGGGTTTTGGGGCAGGGGTTTATATCCGCGGCTACTATGGCCATGATCTGCGCCCAGTTTATATCCGCATTAGGGTATGGTCTGCGGGCAATGTTATATCCGCCAGGTTCTCGGCAAGGTTTATATCCGCAGTAGAGGTATGTCTGCGGCCAGGTTTATATCCGCAGCAGTAGAGGTGTGGTCTGCGGGCAGGAGGTTTATATCCGCAGCAGTAGAGGTATGGTCTGCGGCAGGAGGTTTATTTAGTATGGTCTGCGGGCAGAGGTTGATATCCGCTGCAGTAGAGGTATGGTCTGCGGGCAGGAGGTTTATATCCGCAGCAGTAGAGGTATGGTCTGCGGGCAGGAGGTTTATATCCGCAGCAGTAGAGGTATGGTCTGCGGGCAGGAGGTTTATATCCGCAGCAGTAGAGGTATGGTCTGCGGGCAGGAGGTTTATATCCGCAGCAGTAGCGGTATGGTCTGCGGGCAGGAGGTTTATATCCGCAGCAGTAGAGGTATGGTCTGCGGGCAGGAGGTTTATATCCGCAGCAGTAGAGGCATGGTCTGCTGGCAGGAGGTTTATATCCGCAGCAGTAGAGGTATGGTCTGCGGGCAGGAGGTTTATATCGGCAGCAGTAGAGGTATGGTCTGCGGGCAGGAGGTTTATATCCGCAGCAGCAGAGGTGTGGTCTGCGGGCAGGAGGTTGCGGCTGAACGAGCCAAGTCGGTTCCAACTCTGGCAGTTTACGACAAACTTGGCGTACAATGACTCATGAAAGCTTGCAAATGACTACTTCGCGGGCATCAACGGTCGCTGAAATTGAATGCATGCCGTAAACATGCCCTCGAATGCACTATTGTCATATAGGATGATACAAGGTAATTCAAGACCAATGACGTCATTTTATATCAAGAACGTCATTAATGTAACGGTGTGGTATGAGATCATCTGCAAACTCGATGTCTATTATCTGGGCACACTGGCTGCAGCAAAACAGACAATAACTATGATTACCGTAAAGACGTATCAAACGCAAAACAAGAAATTTGGTTGCGGCTCGGTGATCGGACTTGACCCGACTATGACAAAACCGCTCGAGATGCCACCACCTAACCCCGATGGCAGCGGATAATCTAAATGTCGGCCGAAAGTGCCTTCATCAAATCGTTGTTCCACAATATCCGCTAAATGTAGCATGCTGTGTAGGTTCTGACCTCGGCACCTCCGAAAATGTGTAGTTGGTTAGGGTCGCTCCAGCATGTTCTCGGCATTCTAATCATTCGCATTGCTACTGCCCTGATACACTGGCTTACCAAAGCAATATCGGTGCATTTGATTTATATATATATATATATATATATATATATATATATATATATATATATATATATATATATATATATATATGTGTGTGTGTGTGTGTGTGTGTGTGTGTGTGTATGTGTGCGTGTGCGCGTATATTGCCGGTCAGTGGCCTGTCGGGCCGGGCGGCTCAGCGGAGCGTCGGCCGGGCCGGGCGGCTCAGCCGATGGTGTCGTGACGACGCACGACCCTGGCGGTCGTCACGGCACACACACCACCGACGCTATCTAAATGCACCCGTTTGCTATCTGAGCCGTCTAAAGTGGTACCGTTACACGGGCGCCGGCGCTCGACAGGGGCGGCCGACCGCCGCAGCGCCAGCCGGCTCTGATCCGGCACGGGAGCGGGCCGGACGCCGGCTCCGACCGACACGGGAGCGGGCCGGTCGCCGGCTCCGACCGACACGGGAGCGGGCCGGACGCCGGCTCCGACCGATACGCGGGCGGTCCGGACGCCGGCTCCGACCGACACGGGAGCGGGCCGGACGCCGGCTCCGACCGGCACGGGAGCGGGCCGGACGCCGGCTCCGACCGACACGGGAGCGGGCCGGTCGCCGGCTCCGACCGACACGGGAGCGGGCCGGACGCCGGCTCCGACCGGCACGGGAGCGGGCCGGACGCCGGCTCCGACCGGCACGGGAGCGGGCCGGACGCCGGCTCCGACCGGCACGCGGCCGTGTCCGGCAGCAGACGAGCCGTGCGCCCGCTCCTACGGCAGGGTCTTGGTCAGTCCGGGGACGGTCTGCATGCCCGCTCTTGCCGTCACGGGTTGGGTCCTATCGAGTCTGGAGACGATCTGCGCCCACTCTGGCAGGCCGAGTCTTACTCAGTCTGGAGACGATCTGCATGCCCGCTCTTGCCGTCACGGGTTGGGTCCTATCGAGTCTGGAGACGATCTGCGTGCCTACTCTGGCAGGCCGAGTCTTACCCAGTCTGGAGACGATCTGCATGCCCGCTCCTACCGTCACGGGTTGGATCTTATCGAGTTTGGAGACGATCTGCGTGCCCACTCTGGCAGGCCGAGTCTTACTCAGTCTGGAGACGATCTGCATGCCCGCTCCTACCGTCACGGGTTGGATCTTATCGAGTTTTGAGACGATCTGCGTGCCCACTCTGGCAGGCCGAGTCTTACTCAGTTTGGAGACGATCTGCATGCCCGCTCCTACCGTCACGGGTTGGATCTTATCGAGTTTGGAGACGATCTGTATGCACGCTCTTACGACCGCGAACCGGGTGTTATCCAGTCTGTAAACGAACTGTATGACCGCCGCTCTGATCGCCATGGGCTGGGTCTTATCCAGTCCCGAGACGACCTGCGTGCCTGCTCCTGCATACTCGATGACAGTACATACGGACGCGGATATGCCAGCTCTCACGGTGATGGGCGAGTGTTAGTTTGGTGACAAGTCGGCTACACACTCTGATGACAGTAGGTGATAGACCATGGACACAGGATAATGGCAATAGTTTGGGGCGGAGAGGGCTGAGAGTGGAACGGCCAGTTGGATACGACAGGCAGATGTGTCACCAGTTTATGTACCTCAGCCGCATGGTGTTGACAGGAGATAATCTGAAAACGCTACTATCTGGAGAGGTTCACCGAACAAGCTATCGCGGGGAGAAAGATTAGACGAAACAGCAAGCTGTCATCTGTACGGGACGGAGCTTCAGAGAGGTCATTGGGAAGGGCTGACAACTGAGCTTCGTGACCTGAAAAACATCGGAGATGCCATCCCCCACCCTCACCCACCTACCCACACCGGTACGACCCCAAAATTAGAAATTATGGGAAGGGGCTGAGGGAGACCATAAAGTGAGGTCGAACCTCTCTAAGGAGTTGAAGTCCATCTAGGTCGCCTGGGAACATTTTCCCCCCCCACATACCCAAAGGGCAAGACGCCTCTAAAAAATATTTCTGGCACGGTTCCCAGATCCCTACCTCGTCAAAGCGGCAGCACCGCTCTTGAGGATTGCACACTAGTGCATGGATGAAGAAATGCGGAGAGCCCGATAACCGAAGCCTCAATTCCTCAGTTGCCATTAGCGTTTCGGGAAATGTGCCAACCTATCAGCCGACTACGTGACCAGCTTCTTCACTTCTCTCCCACGCGTACGTCAGCTTCGGAAGCGTTTCCACACCGATGCCTACACCTGGTCGTTCCACGAGTAAAATAGTTGGCCACAATCTGCTCGCTTGCTGCAGGTTGAGCGTTGGAGATATGGACGGCCTGTTCACGGCTACGCGCCCATGGAGCCCCGCCAGTAACCGGGGCACCGTGAGATGTGCGGGAACGTCGGCTGGGTGATTCCCAGAGGCATGCGTCTCCTCTCGGGTCATTAGCATTGGAGTCTGTCACGCCGGCCGAGCAGGATGGGCCCGGAGTGTGGACAGCTGGGATGGGGCAGCTTGAAAAGCCGAGGGTCCGTATCAGCGGTCGGAGAACGGAGGCTGTGAAACAGGATGGGCACGTGATGTGGACGACGGAGATGGGCAAGCTTCAGAAGCCGAGAGTCTGTACTAGCGGCCGGCGGACGGGGCTGTGAAAATACGCTCATTTGAGTAGGTAAAGCCCCACATTTTCGGAACGTGAGGGGCCCACAGATCCGATGCGACTTTTGTTTTTCCGTTAGCAACGAATGGAGGGCGAAATGAGATCGACAGACTATAATATCGCCAGACATGAAAAACACTTCACTGAAAGCAGCCCTAGACGGTTAAATTTGGGCCTCACAGAATCCGTGGATCCGGTTGTGCAAACATTACGAGTGACATGCCAGGTGCATGAGCTATTCCAATCATTATTCGAAGACGGTACAATGGAACGTTGCTTTGATCGTGATAAATACTTCCGCGATCGTTGGCATAATTTTGCCCATTTGACGGTTCCTTCACAGGAGGAAAAAATCCCAAAACACAACAATATATGCCTTGGTGCCGTATTAACTTATATATTGGTGATACCCCCACACATGGTCATTCCATTCACCTCATGGTAGGTAGGTACTTGGGTTATCTTACGACGCCTCCGACTGCTGTCATATAGCGTCACCAGCCTCTCACGCCGGTTGGTCGCGGGTGGACTCGGTAATCGCGCTGGTTGTGGGTTTCGAACCCACGATCTTACGACAAAGAGTCCAACTCCCTACCGACTGAGCTACAACGGCCCCGATTCACCTCGCTAACACGGTGAATATTCATTGAGTCTCTATTACAGTGCCACATCCAGGGATATCACGGAAACCTGCGTAACGAGAGGCGAGACATGTGCGTCGGGTTTTAATTTAAATTGTAAGTTAAGTAACGATTGTTCCGTGTTCGCTGATATGGCGTCGAATAGGTGGGCAAGGAGCACACTGTTCATGCCTAACAGCAAGTATCTAAAAAGGCCAAGTGACCTTTCTTCATATATCTGATCACTATTGAAGATTTTTCTCAACCTTTATTTGTCACGTGACGGGGTGAAAAACGTTAATTTCCAAGCGAAATCAACGAACCAAAGAATGTCTTCCTTTAATGATGTTTTAACAAGACAATGTAGGGCGATCATCCTGGCTCGTAGTTGTCTAGCTTAGACCTAGCTCGCGACAACTTGTCCGAAAATAAAGCCGCCGATTTTTGCCTACTATTGTGAGGGCTTCCAAGCGAATAAACCGGCGACCGCTTGACAACCAGCGACAACGGCTCCAAACATGGCTGGATTTGTGCTTTGCAATCCTGGACGCGGAGAGGAAAATGTCGGGGTAATCGAATATGGAGTGGATGTATTTCTTCGAACCTGTGACATCAGAATCTCAGCTGCGCGTCCCAGTGAATCTTGAGTACTTAAGCACTTGATAACTTGAGCATCATAAAACAGTTAATTGTCAAACAGTACCTTCTGAACCTCAAAAGTAGAATAATGTTCCGCGGATAATAATGTTCCGGATGCCAAAAATCCAGACACAGCATATATTCCTACTATGATTCCCGCGGTACACACTCTGACACAGACCCGTGCCCGTCCAAAGGTCGTGTGACAAAGTCCCCCTCCGTACAGTTACAGTGAGCCACCCAACCCTCGCAGGCAGAGTCGCCACCTCGCCAATCTCCAAACACCATGACCGTCTGGAGTCCTGACGTGTCGCCACGGGAGCCAGAGGCCCGAACGTCGTTAGGCCGCACCAGACCCCCCCCCCGCGCCGACACCACCGACCGGTGCCTGTCGGTGGGCGGAGGTTGCTGCCCAGATACCGGGTCCGTGACAGGCCCCCGACAAGTCAGGACACATGCTCATCTAGGTGCAGCTATCATTTGAAGCTGAATGTTGGCTTCGAGCTACAGCATTGCATTTGCCGTGCAGCAAACTTGACGTCCACACGGCTGTATTGATCCAAGTAATGTCTCAGCTCGCAAAAAAAAACGACAAAAATGGTTGCGATTCTCCGTAGACGCATGCTGCCGACACGCCGGATACGATGGGGATAAGATCACCTGACGTCACCCGACCTCATCTATCACAACACTGCTCCAAGAACTGTGCACTGCTTTAACTACCCAGTTCAAAAAGGGTTTATTTTCTTCTTCTTTTTCGGGGCCGCACATGTTTTCATTTCAAATTCGAAACGCGTGTACAGCCAATGGTTGGGCTACGCATTGAACCTCCTCTCAAGAAAGCCACCTTCTATTAGAAAGGCAAAAGCCGCCTTTTACTCGGATTACAACCCCAGATATATCTTCAAAACGGTCTCGGCTCTCATTGAATTACCATGATTTTTGCATTCGCTACCAGCAGCGAGCACGACAAACGCTTCAGACGAACGACAGCCGACAGCCCTCGACGGCGACCAGACGTCGAGGGGCGTCGACGGCGACCAGACGTCGAGGGGCGTCGACGGCGACCAGACGTCGAGGGGCGTCGACGGCGACCAGACGTCGAGGGGCGTCGACGGCGACCAGACGTCGAGGGGCGTCGACGGCGACCAGACGTCGAGGGGCGTCGACGGCGACCAGACGTTGACGGGGCGTCGACGGCGACCAGACGTTGACGGCCACCAGGCTGGTCACCAGCACCACCGTGGGGTCCCGGCCAGGGCGCCGCCCCTCAACACCCACCCACCGACTGGCGACGTCGAGCGGCGCGGATCCGCTCGAGCGGTACCAGCCGAGGCCGCCAGGGGTCCGCTCGAGTGGAACCAGCCGAGGCCGCCAGGGGTCCACTCGAGCGGTACCAGCCGAGACCGCCAGGGGTCCGCTCGAGTGGAACCAGTCGAGACCGCCAGGGGTCCGCTCGAGTGGAACCAGCCGAGACCGCCAGGGGTCCGCTCGAGCGGTACCAGCCGAGACCGCCAGGGGTCCACTCGAGCGGTACCAGCCGAGACCGCCAGGGGTCCGCTCGAGTGGAACCAGCCGAGACCGCCAGGGGTCCGCTCGAGTGGAACCAGCCGAGACCGCCAGGGGTCCGCTCGAGCGGTACCAGCCGAGACCGCCAGGGGTCCACTCGAGCGGTACCAGCCGAGACCGCCAGGGGTCCGCTCGAGTGGAACCAGCCGAGACCGCCAGGGGTCCGCTCGAGCGGTACCAGCCGAGACCGCCAGGGGTCCACTCGAGTGGAACCAGCCGAGACCGCCAGGGGTCCACTCGAGCGGTACCAGCCGAGACCGCCAGGGGTCCACTCGAGCGGTACCAGCCGAGACCGCCAGGGGTCCACTCGAGCGGTACCAGCCGAGGCCGCCAGGGGTCCACTCGAGCGGTACCAGCCGAGCCCGCCAGGGGTCCACTCGAGTGGTACCAGCCGAGACCGCCAGGGGTCCACTCGGTTGGTTATTGGTTTTACGGCACGTCGACCGTTGAGTCATATAGCGTCGCCAATCTCTCACGCCGATTGGTCGCGGGCGAAGAGTAGCGACAGGTGAGATTCGAACCCACAATCTTTCGATCTGCGAGACGAGCATCTTACCCCTAGACCACTCGTCCCCGCAGGGGTCCACTCGAGCGGTACCAGCCGAGACCGCCAGGGGTCCACTCGAGTGGTACCAGCAGAGACCGCCAGGGGTCCACTCGAGCGGTACCAGCAGAGACCGCCAGGGGTCCGCTCGAGTGGTACCAGCAGAGACCGCCAGGGGCCCGCTCGAGCGGGGCCCACTTGAGGCCGCCAGGGGTCCGCTCGAGTGTTACCAGCCGAGGCCGCCAGGGGTCCGCTCGAGTGGTACCAGCCGAGCTAATTTAGCGCGGGTAATTTCACGTTCTCGGGCATGCGCCGTGACGAGGGACGACGTGGCCATCGGACTAGCGTGCGCGGCCATCATCACTGACACCTGGCAGGGTGGCGCATGTCAGAGCCGGGACGCCAACGGGCATGGTGAAGTGGGGAAATGCAGCCGGGTGGCGGTGTTGTGGAGTAGATGTGTTGTGGGCTTCACGGTGGATGTCGACACACTTGCTGCAACTCAGCCCAAAACTCAATTCACTAATTGCGTTGTTGGGTCGGTTCGTCCTGTGCACGAGGAAGTTCACGTTTTTGTACCGTGACTAGGACATCAGAATGTTGATGGGCTCCAGTGCTGCCCATCTCCACTGTCATCTAGCAATTAGGTAGGACACTAAATGTGCTAGTATGATGTATTTCCGCATATCAGTCGGTAGCAAAATGGTACACTTGAAACAGTACACCTAAATATCAAGAATGCCACGCATTTGTTAAGGGCACCAGTGACTCAAATCGCATGGAAAACCATGCAACCAATCTCATCCCCTCCCATCGACCTATTCCAGGTCACTGACGTAGAGCCTCAACGGTGGCGCGGCTTCACAGTCAACGCTGACCAACTCGGCAGCCCCGAGACACACTGCTGCCTGAAGGCGGCACGCACGCGGGCTGCTCCCCGCCAACCGTGGTGGTGGTGGATTTGTGCTTTAGGGCGCGTCGACTGCATTGGTCATTTTGCGCCCATACCGCCGACCGGATCACTCACCCCGGCCAGACGCCGACGCCGCACCGGATGACGAGTCAGTCACAACACCCGCCGAGAGGTTCACCTGCCATTCACCCTGCCGCCGCCTCGGAGACACGAACGTCAAACGCCACGTGCACAGGTGGCGCTGGTGTGTCGGTGTGGGTGGCGACATCAAGTATAGGTGGCGCTAGTAGTCCTCGTCAGAGTCCGAGTCCAGCGCCGCCCGTCTCCGATCAAACTGCAGGCGAGCGACGCCAGGATGAGTGGGTGTTTCGTGCGGTCCCCAGAGGTCAGGCAGTCATGCCGACACTAATCTCCTCAACCGCCACACGGCCCACTGGCACCTCATTCGAGGACAGACCGCCTCAGCTCGGGAGATATCCCAAATCCCTGCACCGCCCGCTTCCGGAACCCGAACTGGTCTTGAGCGCAGCCCCCTGTGCCGCATGATGTTCAATGAGATGATTATCAAGTGTTGATATCGGGCAATAAATACGTAGTGCATGCACTCGTGGCTGGGGGAGAGAGAGTTCGCTGAACATTATGCACCAGTGGTTGTGATGTAACTGTTTGAAAATAAACGCTGCTAAAAAAATAAAATCCGCTCGGGACATTCCCCAGTCCCGCGGCCCGCCGGCGAGGCAGTGTGGGCGGCGCCATTAGCCGTGAATGTGCATAAGCGCAAAAGTTGCAAAAACAGCCTCGCTATGACACCGGAACGGCATCAGAGTTTTGACCATGATGACGTCAGCACAATTCTCAGTATGTGTCGGGGATGTTGGTAAATGCACCGGTGTCGGGGATGTCGGTAAATGCACAGTTCATTGCCTTCTGCCATCCGAAACAAATCCTGCCAAAGACGTCTTGCGGGACATGGTTGAGCCGGTTGTTTCCGTTGTTCGGTATTGCTCGTCAGGGTATGGCTCGTGTGGCGGTACACATATCCACCACACCCAAAAGGTGCCAAATTGTTGTGCTCGAGTCGCGACTCGACGGCAGAGGCGAGACGATACATCCGCTGATCTCAAGATGTTTAGATTAACGACTGCTGGACAGCTGCCTGCCTGCCACACGCGCTGTGCTGTTCACGCTGCGCTGACAGCCCCACACAGCCATCACATCACTGCCACCGTGGGACCGACGGCGAAGGAGTTACGGTCGGTCCACCCGGCGCAGTAACGAGCCGACCGCATAGTTACCCCGTCACTGACACCATGGGACCGGCGGCGAGACCGAGTCGCGGTCGGAACACCCGACGCAGTAACGAGCCGACATTACCCTGATACCCCCGCATAGTTACCCCGTCACTGACACCATGGGACCGGCGGCGAAAGAGTCGCGGTCGGAACACCCGGCGCAGTAACGAGCCGACATTACCCTGATACCCCCGCATAGTTACCCCGTCACTGACACCATGGGACCGGCGGCGAAAGAGTCGCGGTCGGAACACCCGGCGCAGTAACGAGCCGACATTACCCTGATACCCCCGCATAGTTACCCCGTCACTGACACCATGGGACCGGCGGCGAAAGAGTCGCGGTCGGAACACCCGGCGCAGTAACGAGCCGACATTACCCAAGATACGTACTGAGGCAGACCGACCGAGTGTTTGTTATCGAGGTGTGAAACTGATCAACGAACGTGGAGTTTATCCCCCCCCCCCCAACGTTGTGGCGAGAGTAAGACTTGAGATGTCACCGACGTCATCGGCGCAGTGCCTTGTGTCGAATTTTACTTTGTGCAGTGCGACTGTGTTGCAACACGCCTTCACCATTCCATCTTTATAACGTGCACAATGAAAAACATTTCTTGTTGATTGAACTTTTGCTCAATATGTGTGCGATCGTGATGTGGGTTCACATTCAGGCAGGAGTAATCTCAGGTCAAGATCATCAGGTCGATTTCACCAGCCCCACTGTCCTCATCGTCGCGTGATGAAAAGCGGAGTGAAGCTCATCAATAACGACACAGTCCTTACGTCTCCTCATGTGCATATCACCCGTCTACCACGTTGCAGCATATACAACGGTTGGCCGTAGACAGATCGGAGGCCACAGTCTCACTTTGCAGCGAGATGGAAAACATTCAAAACTTATGAGACGGCTATGACGAAATTTGCATGTAAACTCGTCCTCGAGTTGAAATGGGCTCGGTCAAATGTATAATGATGACAAGAATGCAAAATGCGACGAGAATAACTTTTTCATCAGCGCGAGCCGGATCAATCGCCGCCCAGACTATGCCATATAATCAAACCCCGGGCTACAGGTGAAGACAAGATAACGCGATTCCATTAAGATTGGCCCGCCATCAGGTCCGAAGCCAATGCCATGCATATCGCATGCAAAGCCATGCATACCGCATGCATCTGGACTCAGTTCAATCGAGGTGGCAGACGCAACAATTCACTGGTACTCGGCGGCCCGCACGCTAGGTGGCGCTGTTTTAAACGAGCGACACAGAATCAGGATTCAGCACACTGCAACGTGCGTGGCATGCATGCGAAGGATCCGCACATTTTTTTTCAGAGATCAGCAGAACAGAAGGAGAGAGAGAATGAGAGAGAGAGAGAGAGAGAGAGAGAGAGAGAGAGAGAGACAGAGACAGAGACAGAGACAGAGACAGAGACAGAGACAGAGACAGAGACAGAGACAGAGACAGAGACAGAGACAGAGACAGAGACAGAGACAGAGACAGAGACAGAGACAGAGACAGAGACAGAGACAGAGACAGAGACAGAGACAGAGACAGAGACAGAGACAGAGACAGAGACAGAGACAGAGACAGAGACAGAGACAGAGACAGAGACAGAGACAGAGACAGAGACAGAGACAGAGACAGAGACAGAGACAGAGACAGAGACAGAGACAGAGACAGAGACAGAGACAGAGACAGAGACAGAGACAGAGACAGAGAGAGAGAGAGAGAGAGAGAGAGAGAGAGAGAGAGAGAGAGAGAGAGAGAGAGAGAGAGAGAGAGAGAGAGAGAGAGAGAGAGAGAGAGAGAGAGAGAGAGAGAGAGAGAGAGAGAGAGAGAGAGAGAGAGAGAGAGAGAGAGCTCATAACCATCGCGAAACTGCGCATGGATGCATCGCCCCAAGCCATAAAATTTCGGGAGAAAATCGTCCACGAGTTGGCAGCTGGCAAATCACCCACTTTGCTATAGTGAGGCTGACAACAAATACCGTAAGATGTGCTGCTAACTTCACTTTCAACATGTCTTTTGGCTTTCGGCTTCAACATGGCTTCCACAGCCCGGCCATGATGCATTAAACGCCGAGAGCCGCATTCATGCACCTTGCCACACTCGCACCCCATCCTGACTCTCCTTGTTTCCACACCTTTGTTTGATCAACTTCTTCGCATGGCCTCGCAATGCTTGTAATGTTGGACAGAGCTGTCCGAAGATACTCTACGCTAACAACCAGCTATCGATTACCCAGATGACTATTCGCCACTCGTCGCTACGTTACTCGTCTATATGACCATGGGCAGATCACCATACGCCATTCACTACCTCGACACTGCAATTATAAATTATTCGTGAAACCGGGTGGAATATACCACTTTCTGAACACTCAATCAACATCCCTCTTCAAGAAGTATTTACATCCTGCTCCTTGACGCATGCTTATGAAGTATTTATGTCTCCTTTTTAACAGTATCTCGTTTATAAGTAGCATGCGCATGCTTTTGACAAGGAATGGTGATACACGATCATTTTGCAATGCAACTTCAGGTAAAGGGATTACCTATAATGTGATATGGCATACAATAGCGGTTTATAGCACGGCTATTGTTCTTCCTATCCCGAATATAGCTCTTCTTAAATTATGAATCTCTAAACAAACGATAAACGTACAGTCACTACACCACTGGCTCAAATTTGAGTCTGAAAGACATCAAAAGCATTTTAAATGACACTAATTTCACGGGAAGTTTCGACATCCTACCGTGCTCGTTTCGACACCTTACACCTAACGAAAAACCATCATTTTAACCCTGCGACGCTGTTACAAAGCCAGCTGGTAGCGGCGGACAGCAGGACCACCTACTCGCCAGCGCAGGCCGCCGGCCAGACCCCGCCGCACACAGTGGGCTCCGTCGCAACTCATCCTCCAGCGACATTCCTGGCTGAGGCTCGGCACAGGATTCGCCGAGCCGCGATCTTGCTCAATTCTGATGGTCGGCTCGGCCCAAACGAGCCCCGCGACACGCTCCAGTCGACTCAGTGCGCGGCTGCATTGACGTTGATCCTGCATACGACCACAACAACACGACAAGCTCATGACATCCTCTTGAGCTGCCGGTTGAGCTGCCGTTCATATTAGCGCTGGATTTTGTGATTCAACTCCTGGGTTCGGAATATAAAATTGCTTTAAAACCGCAATAAAGTGCATCGCAGCATCAGCACAAACTTGATATCCAAAAATAGAACTGGTTCTATTACGTAACAATGCTGACAAGCACCGCTGCTAAAGCACCGTTTACAGCTGCCGTGCCATTGTGCTATAATTGCTATCCTTATTTACTTACTTCTTAAAACATCAAATATTTCACATTCTGAATGCGAAATTATTGCTCTTTAAATTCTTGTTTTTCGCAGTGTATAAAATTGCTGCTGAAAACTGCAGACCGCCCAGGTGTTTGCCGGCAGTGGCCGCCGGCAGTGGCCACCGACAGTCGGACCAGCCGCCGTGTGGCCTCACCTTGACCTTGCCGGTGGCGCGCGCCGCGTTGGCGTCGCTGACCCGCTCCAGCAGGCCGACCAGCTCCGGCTCGGTGAGCCGCTGCTGGATCTGGCCGGAGCGCGCCATGTTCACCAGCATGCCCTCCAGCTGGGCGCCCTTCTCCGGCTTGGCCAGCCGGATGGTGTTCACTGCCAGACGGACGGGTGGCGACGTCAAGGGGGTGACAACGTCAGGGGGCGCCGACACGACCCGCCGACGCGCAGCGAGAGCCACAACAGCCGGGCCGAGTCGCAGGGTCAGCGGGCTGTTGAGTGTGTGGCGGTGCGACTTGGTGGTGCAGAACTGTGGATGTAAGCTGCGTATAGTGGTCGTCGGAGCGACGCCCGACGAGGATCAGTTTATAGCATCGCTAATCGGAATGACGCAATCGTGGTAGGAAAAAGTCCTGCCGTCATCCAGCATGTTTTGACTGAAAATGAGGCGATCGCAGTTGTGTGCCACCATTCTGGACCATGTCAAGATGACGATAGCATGAGCAACTGCAGCAGGGATCGAGGAACACACGTGATTCAGAAGTTTGATTATGTGTGTTATATTTCGGGTGGAACCCATGGTCACATACATTCAAGCAAGTCATAGCATACGACGCATTGGAAAATCGCCAGGGTACATATCCACACACGTGAAGGTTACACAGGGCGCTACCATACATAGCAAAAAACTAACTCCCGAATCCTTGCAAAAAGGTCATTTAAAAAGCGCATACTGTGTTACATAAAAAAACAACAGCATACTGTGTTGCACAGACTGTCCTGCCTTACATTCAACAAGTACCTGTGAAGTCCTTCGAACTCAAATTTAAATCAATACCGTACATATGTCTACCCGTTTTGCGCGTTTTGAGAGGTAGCTAATTTGTAGATACCTATATTAACGATGATACAAATACCTATGCTATACACTGGCATTGTACAACATAGCACATCATTGGTAATCTTTTTACCTGGATTTGCGCTACGGGATGTTCGTGTAATACGATGCCGGATCCGTTATGGTGAGCATAAGCATGATTCTTATAGGCGGGGTACTGTTAGAAGCGAAACATGCCTATTTCACAAACATGCATCGAGAAGCACGATGTCAATACGTCTTCGGAGAGGATGTCCATTCAGCTTTCAGGAAGTGGTGTCCATTCAATGTCCATTCAGTGTTCAAAAATATTCCACCCCATTTCAGCATAATTGATCACTGGCACTATGTCATTGCCACATTTAAGAAAATCGCTGCGCCGGGTAGTGGCCTTCCACGGCCAGGGACGACAGATCAATGGCAGCAACCCATGCATTTTCGGGTTGGCTTCCGAAATGATGGTCAAACTGCAACATCCTATCAGAATAACGACCGACGGCGCGATTTGAAGCGCCGAATTCTACTCACAGCGAGCGCGAGCCTTCTGATCCAGAAGGCTGGACAACATCGAGTTCTTCATGTCCTCCCGCTTGGCGGCCGCCTCCTGCTGTTTCTCCGCCGACTGGCCGCCACCGCCGGCCTCCTGCTGACGAGGCAGCGACGCAGTTGAGCCACGGGCAGGAGCACACAAACGGCACAGCTGAGCCACGGGCAGGAGCACACAAACGGCACAGCTGAGCCACGGGCAGGAGCACACAACGGCACAGCTGAGCCACGGGCAGGAGCACACAACGGCACAGCTGAGCCACGGGCAGGAGCACACAACGGCACAGCTGAGCCACGGGCAGGAGCACACACGGCACAGCTGAGCCATGGGCAGGAGCACACAAACGGCACAGCTGAGCCACGGGCAGGAGCGTACAAACACGGCACAGCTGAGCCACGGGCAGGAGCGTACAAACACGGCACAGCTGAGCCACGGGCAGGAGCGTACAAACACGGCACAGCTGAGCCACGGGCAGGAGCGTACAAACGGCACAGCTGAGCCACGGGCAGGAGCACACAACGGCACAGCTGAGCCACGGGCAGGAGCACTCAAACGGCACAGCTGAGCCACGGGCAGGAGCACACAACGGCACAGCTGAGCCACGGGCAGGAGCACACAACGGCACAGCTGAGCCACGGGCAGGAGCACACAAACGGCACAGCTGAGCCACGGGCAGGAGCACACAACGGCACAGCTGAGCCACGGGCAGGAGCACACAACGGCACAGCTGAGCCACGGGCAGGAGCACACAACGGCACAGCTGAGCCACGGGCAGGAGCACACAAACGGCACAGCTGAGCCACGGGCAGGAGCACACAACGGTACAGCTGAGCCACGGGCAGGAGCACACAACGGTACAGCTGAGCCACGGGCAGGAGCACACAACGGCACAGCTGAGCCACGGGCAGGAGCACACAACGGCACAGCTGAGCCATGGGCAGGAGCACACAACGGCACAGCTGAGCCACGGGCAGGAGCACACAACGGCACAGCTGAGCCACGGGCAGGAGCGTACAAACGGCACAGCTGAGCCATGGGCAGGAGCCCACAAACGTGCCACAGCCCGGCCTCCTGCTGACGAGGCAACGACACAGCTGAGGCACTGTTGTTGGTTGGTTATTGGTTTTACGACACGTCGACCGTTGAGTCATATAGCGTCGCCAATCTCTCACGCCGATTGGTCGCGGGCGAAGAGTAGCGACAGGCGATATTCGAACCCACAATCTTTCGATTGTGAGACGAGCATCTTGACCCTAGACCACTCGTCAGGGCGGGAGCATACATACGCGCCACAGACCGGCCTCCTGCGAGACACACTGCAGTGAGCTGTGTCCAGTCAACCGCCTGCCAACAACCAGCTGACACAGGCGGCCTGTGAGACACACTGGAGTTGTCACAGCAGCAGCCTGCCAGTAACCAGCTGGCACAGTCGGCCTGTGAGACACACTGGAGTTGTCACAGCAGCAGCCTGCCAGTAACCAGCTGGCACAGGCGGCCTGTGAGACACACTGGAGTTGTCACAGCAGCAGCCTGCCAGTAACCAGCTGGCACAGGCGGCCTGTGAGACACACTGGAGTTGTCATAGCAGCAGCCTGCTAGTAACCAGCTGGCACAGGCGGCCTGTGAGACACACTGGAGTTGTCACAGCAGCAGCCTGCCAGTAACCAGCTGGCACAGGCGGCCTGTGAGACACACTGGAGTTGTCATAGCAGCAGCCTGCTAGTAACCAGCTGACACAGTCGGCCTGTGAGACACACTGGAGTTGTCACAGCAGCAGCCTGCTAGTAACCAGCTGGCACAGGCGGCCTGTGAGACACACTGGAGTTGTCACAGCAGCAGCCAGCCAGTAACCAGCTGGCACAGGCGGCCTGTGAGACACACTGGAGTTGTCATAGCAGCAGCCAGCCAGTAACCAGCTGGCACAGGCGGCCTGTGAGACACACTGGAGTTGTCACAGCAGCAGCCTGCCAGTAACCAGCTGGCACAGGCGGCCTGTGAGACACACTGGAGTTGTCACAGCAGCAGCCTGCTAGTAACCAGCTGGCACAGGCGGCCTGTGAGACACACTGGAGTTGTCATAGCAGCAGCCTGCTAGTAACCAGCTGACACAGTCGGCCTGTGAGACACACTGGAGTTGTCATAGCAGCAGCCTGTCAGCAACCAGCTGGCACAGGCGGCCTGTGAGACACACTGGAGTTGTCACAGCAGCAGCCTGCCAGTAACCAGCTGGCACAGGCGGCCTGTGAGACACACTGGAGTTGTCATAGCAGCAGCCTGCTAGTAACCAGCTGACACAGTCGGCCTGTGAGACACACTGGAGTTGTCACAGCAGCAGCCTGCTAGTAACCAGCTGGCACAGGCGGCCTGTGAGACACACTGGAGTTGTCACAGCAGCAGCCTGCTAGTAACCAGCTGGCACAGGCGGCCTGTGAGACACACTGGAGTTGTCATAGCAGCAGCCTGCCAGTAACCAGCTGGCACAGGCGGCCTGTGAGACACACTGGAGTTGTCACAGCAGCAGCCTGCTAGTAACCAGCTGACACAGGCGGCCTGTGAGACACACTGGAGTTGTCACAGCAGCAGCCTGCTAGTAACCAGCTGGCACAGGCGGCCTGTGAGACACACTGGAGTTGTCACAGCAGCAGCCTGCTAGTAACCAGCTGGCACAGGCGGCCTGTGAGACACACTGGAGTTGTCACAGCAGCAGCCTGCTAGTAACCAGCTGGCACAGGCGGCCTGTGAGACACACTGGAGTTGTCACAGCAGCAGCCTGCTAGTAACCAGCTGGCACAGGCGGCCTGTGAGACACACTGGAGTTGTCACAGCAGCAGCCAGCCAGTAACCAGCTGACACAGGCGGCCTGTGAGACACACTGGAGTTGTCATAGCAGCAGCCTGCTAGTAACCAGCTGGCACAGGCGGCCTGTGAGACACACTGGAGTTGTCATAGCAGCAGCCTGCCAGTAACCAGCTGGCACAGGCGGCCTGTGAGACACACTGGAGTTGTCACAGCAGCAGCCTGCCAGTAACCAGCTGGCACAGGCGGCCTGTGAGACACACTGGAGTTGTCACAGCAGCAGCCTGCTAGTAACCAGCTGACACAGTCGGCCTGTGAGACACACTGGAGTTGTCACAGCAGCAGCCAGCCAGTAACCAGCTGGCACAGGCGGCCTGTGAGACACACTGGAGTTGTCACAGCAGCAGCCTGCCAGTAACCAGCTGGCACAGGCGGCCTGTGAGACACACTGGAGTTGTCACAGCAGCAGCCTGCCAGTAACCAGCTGGCACAGGCGGCCTGTGAGACACACTGGAGTTGT
Source organism: Ashinkailepas kermadecensis (assembly GCA_034440615.1). Taxonomy (NCBI): domain Eukaryota; kingdom Metazoa; phylum Arthropoda; class Thecostraca; family Neolepadidae; genus Ashinkailepas; species Ashinkailepas kermadecensis. Next base: position 39,932 of record JAOTOM010001289.1, read on the forward strand.
CACAGCAGCAGCCTGCCAGTAACCAGCTGGCACAGGCGGCCTGTGAGACACACTGGAGTTGTCACAGCAGCAGCCTGCTAGTAACCAGCTGGCACAGGCGGCCTGTGAGACACACTGGAGTTGTCACAGCAGCAGCCTGCTAGTAACCAGCTGACACAGTCGGCCTGTGAGACACACTGGAGTTGTCACAGCAGCAGCCAGCCAGTAACCAGCTGGCACAGGCGGCCTGTGAGACACACTGGAGTTGTCACAGCAGCAGCCTGCTAGTAACCAGCTGACACAGTCGGCCTGTGAGACACACTGGAGTTGTCACAGCAGCAGCCAGCCAGTAACCAGCTGGCACAGGCGGCCTGTGAGACACACTGGAGTTGTCACAGCAGCAGCCTGCCAGTAACCAGCTGGCACAGGCGGCCTGTGAGACACACTGGAGTTGTCATAGCAGCAGCCAGCCAGTAACCAGCTGACACAGGTGGCCTGTGAGACACACTGGAGTTGTCACAGCAGCAGCCTGCCAGTAACCAGCTGGCACAGGCGGCCTGTGAGACACACTGGAGTTGTCACAGCAGCAGCCAGCCAGTAACCAGCTGACACAGGCGGCCTGTGAGACACACTGGAGTTGTCACAGCAGCAGCCTGCCTAGTAACCAGCTGGCACAGGCGGCCTGTGAGACACACTGGAGTTGTCACAGCAGCAGCCTGCTAGTAACCAGCTGGCACAGGCGGCCTGTGAGACACACTGGAGTTGTCACAGCAGCAGCCTGCCAGTAACCAGCTGGCACAGGCGGCCTGTGAGACACACTGGAGTTGTCATAGCAGCAGCCAGCCAGTAACCAGCTGGCACAGGCGGCCTGTGAGACACACTGGAGTTGTCACAGCAGCAGCCAGCCAGTAACCAGCTGACACAGGCGGCCTGTGAGACACACTGGAGTTGTCACAGCAGCAGCCTGCCAGCAACCAGCTGCGAATGGCAAATAAAGAACAACAGACGTTGAAGTGCTGACGGCTCAGTTGATAGCGTCTCCTTTGGTCTCCGTGTCCGGGCAGCACCGAGCCGTGCACGTGCTCGTATTTAGTCTGCAGCCGCATTGGGCCCAATGACAAATGGCCAAATGCGGTCGGGGAAATAACAGCGGGATGGTGGTTGCAGGCCACTGCTAAAATATTGGATTTTCGTTAGGTGTGAGATGTCAAAACGGGTACAGTAGGATGTACAGATCTGCTATGGAAGCATGTCAATTAAAATATCGTTTCAGTACGTCAGGCTACATTTGAGCAAACAGTGTAGTCATCAGAGTATGCTTTTAAAGTTTAAGCTTAATATATGGATACCTATGTTAACGATAACGATTGCAATGCCATGTTATCAGCAGATCGCAATATTTAACACACCACATCATATAAAATATCTGTATCTGAAATTGTGTCATGATATGCATGTGTAATCAATCCACAATGGTGTGTATAAGCATGCTACTTATATGCAAAATACTCTAAGGAACGATTCATGGAGATTTCGTAAGCATACCTTAACAAGCACGATGTCGGTAAGTCCTTGGAAAGGATGTCTATTCAGTGCTCAGAAAGTGGCATATTCCACCCTATTTCACGAATAATCACTGCAATAACAGCATGTTAAAATCAGGCTAAAAAACTGACACTGAATTGAAACACAACCGCTTGTGGTGTTCTGGATCCATGCAATCAAATGCAACAGGTGCCCAAACAACAAGCTATGCTCTGCACGGACCCTGAATCCAGAGGACCACCCAAGTAAAGGTATTGCAAAGCAGAGCAACGTTAGCGGATTTGACCGAATAAAACAAATGCAGCCAGGTATGTGCGCCTGGCTCAGATCCCGTTCAAGCTTACTCAGTTGTCATGCAACACCAGTCCATTAAAATTCGACGATTTTGACACTTGTTCTATGCTGGACATCTAGGAGGATTTGGTTGGTTATTGGTTGGTTATTGGTTGGTTATTGGTTTTACGACACGTTGACCGTTGAGTCATATACCTAGCATCGCCAATCTCTCACGCCGATTGGTCGCGGGCGAAGAGTATCGACAGGTGAGACTCGAACCCACAATCTTTCGATTATGAGACGAGCATCTTACCCCTAGACCACTCGTCCCGTCTAGGAGGATTTGGTAATCATCCAATCATATGCTTATAAGTTCAATGTGAGGACATAGGCTTGGCCCAAGTGGAAACCAAGTCAGGCCTCAGGCCATGCATTAAATTTACACCAAGAAAAAAAAATGAAAAGAATGCAAGATGACAATGAAGACATCAGACACTTACCAGCATTTGTGGATCAATTTCCATCTTCTTGCACTATCTACAAATTGCACTTGAAAATGATTAACTTGCACCAATTATGCTCTGTGGAATAGTCCAAACATCAGTTGACAAGTGGCACACACAGTGTGTGCATCCAAAAGGTCACAAATATTTTGGAAAGTATGACTTACATGTATGCTTTGTAGCGACAACTCACTACGTAATGGTATCACTTCCCTCTATATGTGGTATGAAAAAATAAATGTGTGGACCATACAGCGCACAACATACTGCTTTAATTCAAATGCTGCTTGTTTTGTGTATATATATACCAAGCAGAGATAACTTCAGCAACGTGAGCTAAAAACATTCATCCCCAAAGTACTACCGAAGCCAAGATATTTCATAATATGTCATTAAGATCCATGTATACATTCAAACATGTTACTATGTCACATGATTTGGGGCTAAAAATAAAGGCAATGGTTTTCTCTTTACTTTACCTCATAATTACTCATGTTTAAGTTCCAAAAATTGCTACTATGCTGTGCACCTGTGGTCACGGTTGACGAACTGACTGGAAGGCTGAATATAATCTGCAATCTCATGAATGTCTTCAAATGTAATGAATCTAGTTTTTAAAAGTCCTGTAGTGACTATTTATTCTGGTAAATTATGACCATTATACTGTTTACATCAGTTAGTGATTAGTTATTAGGATTTTAGGCCCATCAACTGCATTGGCTATACGGTACATATAAAGAACCCATTTAAACCGTGTCCATGCTATCCTAGTGTGCAAGCTTGCTCTCGTACAACAGACCAGACAGTGAAATAGATCGTACGAAAGTTTATGTTGAAAGGAGTGGAAAAATTGACCAGAATTCACCGCGACCGATTCATCTCCCGGAACATACCGAAGTGAGAGCAGTGTGTATGTGTGTGTGTGATTAGGGGTTTAGAGTGCATCGACCATGATAGATTATTTAGCACCCATAACGGATCAGAGAACTAACTACTCAGCACCATGTCTTAGTGATGTAGTTGGGCGACCAGTCTTCACTGCCCGAGTATGTTATTGAAAATCCCATTATTCGAAAGTAGAGATACACCTTTCCTAAGCAGTCTGATTCATCTCTTAGAGGACTGGGGCATATTCTGCTGGTTCCCAGGTAATGGGCTCTCTCCTGTGTGTATAGCTGGCATGTGATAATATGATTTAGGGGTAGCAGTAGATCAAGGGGGCAGAGTGGTGGCTCATCCAGAGATAATAGAGCTACTCAACATAAAAAAGCCAAAGATGGTCATGGAACTTTTGTTAAGTGTATGATGCTTAATGCTCAGAGCATTCGATCCAAATTTGATGAGTTCAAGTGTTATGTTGCTGAGGAGAAACCAGATTTTGTTTGCATTACTGAGGCATGGGTCAGTGAGGGATATTTTGGGGATAACTTGCAGGACTATGAGATCCAGGGATACAATATGTTTTCATGCAATAGGGGTCCAGCAGTGAAAGGGGTGGTGTAATGCTCTATGTGAATAGCTTATACAGTTCTCAAAAAGTAGTAGATGGGGTGAAAATGTGTCTGTGGAGTCCATTTGGCTTGATGTTGCTGTGGGAAAAGGCAACAACAATAAACTGAGGATAGGAGCTTTGTATCGATCAGGAACCTTGCCATATTCTCAGCAACTGGAGCTTGATAAGGTGATTTGTGAGGAAATCAGTAGAAACTTTCAGAGGAAATGCCTTATTCTTGGTGACTTTAATCTAAAAGGATATGAAAATGTTGGTGTTGGCTCCCCATCATGTAAACTGTTTAGGAAATGCCTTGAAGAGGACTTGTTCTTACACCAGTTTGTAATGGAACCAACCAGGCAGGGCTCATTCTTGGACCTTGTCTTCTCAGATTTAAGTGATTTAGTTCAAGACTTGACTGTAGGAGAAACTCTGGGAAGAAGTGACCATAACATAGTGAGATTCAAGGCACAGGTATCAGGGACAATCAAGGATAATTTGGCAAATATCCCAAATTTTAACAGGGCAGACTTTGCCTGCATGAGAGAGGCTTTAAGTGCCATAAAATGGGAAGAAGAATTCTTTGATTTAAATGCCTGTGATATGTGGGAAAAGTTCAAATCCTACTTGAGGGAAACTCAGATTAGACATGTCCCCCAAAAGCAAAGGCGCAAAAGAAGGGTAGGAAAGCCAGCATGGCTTACACCAGATGTGATGAAAGCAATTAAGGCGAAGAAAGGTGCATTTAGAGTATTTAAGGAGGCTTCAAATATCGTAAATCTAAGGTCGTATCAAAAATCTAGAGACGCTGTGAAGCAGAAAATCAGAGCAGCAAAGCGAGCAAAAGAATTGGATTTGGCTAGGAACTGTAATGGGGACAGTAAAAAGTTCTTTAGTTTCTACAAGCTAAGTAAAGTTTCAAGCACAATTGGTCCACTGGATGTAAATGGGACTATATTGAGTGAGGATAGTGAGATGGTTGAGGAGCTGAGCAAGCAGTTTAAATCAGTGTTTACAGTGGAGGATGTGACTAATCTGCCAACCGTGAACCACAGTTCAGTGACAGGTGATCAGATACACGATGTTGATTTCATTGATAGTGATATTGTTTTCAATTATATCAGAAAAATAAAGACAAACAAGGCAGCAGGACCCGATGGAATTTATGCTAGGGTATTGCGGGAAGCTGAAAAGGAAGTGGCAATTCCACTTAGTATAATATTTTGTAGATCAGTTTCGCAAAATGAAATTCCAACAGATTGGAAAAGGGCAAATGTAGTTCCTATTTTCAAGAAAGGAGAAACAGGGAAAGTTGAAAACTATAGGCCAGTAAGCCTCACATCCCTAGTCTGCAAGGTACTCGAATCAATTATCAAGGATAGAATAGTTAGTTTTCTGGAAGGAAACAGATTGATTCAAGATACTCAACATGGGTTTAGAAAAGGGCGATCGTGCCTCATAAATCTCTTGGACTTTTTGAATTTTGCTACAGAACAATTTGATCAGGGAAATCAGGTTGATGTAGCATATCTTGACTTTAGTAAGGCCTTTGACAAGGTACCCCATAAACGGTTAGCTTCAGGTCCATGGTATTGCAGGTAGCATCCTAAAATGGATAGAGTTGTGGCTTTCAGATAGACAGCAGAGAGTGATGCTAAATGGTACAAAGTCATCATGGCAAAATGTTCTTAGTGGAGTCCCCCAGGGGTCGGTACTGGGGCCACTATTGTTCATTATATATGTGAATAGCATTGAATGTGGCCTGAGCAGTAAGGTTTTGAAATTTGCGGATGATTTGAAGATCCTTAGGGCAATAACAGGGCAAAATGAGCAGGTTTTGCTGCAGAAAGACTTAGACGAGCTTGTGAAGTGGTCCGAAAAATGGCAAATGAAGTTTAATTTTGATAAGTGCAAAGTCATGCATGTAGGTAGGCAGCATATGAAGGCTCCATACTTGATGGGTGGCCAAGTACTATTGTGACTCAGCAGGAGAAGGACTTAGGTGTTATTTTGAACACAAAATTGGGGGCATCAGAACAGACCAAAGAAGCCAGGAAGAAGGCACTAAGAATGCTTGGGGCAATACAGAGGAATGTGTCATACAAAAGTGAGGAGGTCATCAGGAAGCTTTACTGTGCTTATGTCAGGCCACATTTGGAATACTGTGTCCAAGCTTGGTCCCCTAGTTATGAGAAAGATTGTTGGCTTTTAGAGAGAGTACAAAAGAGGGCAACAAAAATGGTTAATGGTATAGGCAACCTGGAATGAGGAAAGACTGAAGAAATTGAACATGTTTTCACTTAGATATAGAAGGCTGAGAGGAGATCTCATCGAGGTTTTTAAATTTGTTCATGGTCAGGAACAGGGATATCTCAGGGAAATGTTTGAATTTAACAGAAATGATGCAATTAGAGGTCATCAATTCAAAATTAAAGTTAATCACAGCAGGACAAGGTTAAGACAGTCTTTCTTCACCAACAGGGTAGTAGAACACTGGAACCAGCTGCCAGGAACCATTGTCAGTAGCAACACACTGAACATCTTTAAAAACGGCATAGACAATCATTATAAGAATAGGGGGATTGTTTTTCTGTATTCCAGGGAAGGTTGATCGACAGGGAGGAGTGGGAGTTGGGAGGAGTTTGTAATTGTTGACTGTGTTATGAAATAGCAAGTGAGTCTCTTATTAAGTCTAAATGCTTTATAACTTTATATAGGGTGTACCTAGCAGTGGATTCAGCACCTTCCTTTGGGATGTGATACTGATGAGATTGTCTATGGTAGCACAATGTGTATGATGGGAGGAGTTTGTAATTGTTGAGTGTATTATGCAATAGCACGTGAGTCTCTTATTAAGTCTGAACGCTTTATGAATTTGTGTGGGATGTGCCTAGCAGTGGATTCGGCACCTTCCTTCGGGATGCGATGCTGATGAGGTTGTCTATGGTGGCACGATGGGTGTGATGGGAGGAGCTTGTGATTATTGAGGGTGTTAGGCGGTAGCAAGTGAGTGGTGTTAGATGGGCTGGGATATATAGCTTCCTAGGAACTTGGGATAAGGGATTGATTGGGGTGGGAGTATGTACATTCTAGTACCTTTTCTAGATAGGCTTAACCCAGATGGGCCCCTGTGGCTCTTATTAAGCCTTAATACTTTATGACTTTATGACTTTTATGACTTTATGATACACCATTAGTGGAGATTTGCATCTTGGGCACACTGGATTGCCTTAATTCCTGAGGAGGTGGCAGTGTGTAGAGTATGTGGATCCTTGCTGTTTACATCAGTTTGATGATGGATTGACCACCGTTGGTGTATGACAATATACTTTTGGTACAAATATAATTTGTTCCTCCTCTATGCCTGTGTGGTATACCTTCCTAACCATTTTGCATTGAAGTCTAGTTGATGCTTACATTGTCCTAAGAAAGCCACCATGTGGAATTTTGAGTTTTGTTAAATGCTATGCTTACTGTCTAATATGCTAAATGTCTGGTATTTATATAGAAGCATATGAGCACAAATTAGATAAAAAATGTATGGACTGGACCTGCCAGCATACCTAGCAAGTTCTTCCACTACAGTGTTAAAATAATGGTTTCTCATTAGGTGAGATGTCAAATCGAGTACAGCGGTATGTTGAATCACCACAGAAATAATGTGAGTACAAATACTTGTGAAGTTCTTCAAACCCAGTTTTGAGAGAAATGGTAGGTATGACTGCACCTGTTTTGCATGTTTTGAGAGTACCTAATTTGTGGATATCGATATCAACGATAATGATACAAATACCGATGCTATAAACCAGCATTGTATAACATAGCACATCATAGGTAATCCTTTTTCATGGAATTGCACAACAGGATGTTCGGCATCACGATCCCAGATCCATTATGGTGAGCATAACTATGATATTTATAAATGGGATACTGTTAAAAACCAGGCATAAAGACTTCACAAACACACACCAAGAAGCACAGTGTTAAAATATTGATTTCTTATTAGGTGTCAGATGTCAAAACGAGTGAAGCAGGATGTCGAAATCGCCATGGAAGTAATGCTAATTAAAATCATGCTAACTCCTGCAAACCCAGCTTTGAGACAATTACACGAACATATAACTGTTCCCGTTTTGCATGTTTTGAAAGGTACCTAATTTGGGAATACCGATATCAATGATAATGATACAAACTCCTATGCTATAAACTGGCATTGTATAACAAACCACATGATAGGTAATACCTTCACCTGGAATCACGCTGCAAGATGTTCGTTATAACGATCCTGGATCCGCTATGGTGAGCAAAAGTATGATACTTGTAAATGGGATAATGTTAGAAACGAGGCATGAAGACTTCATAAAGTACAAACACATATCAAGAAGCACGATGTAGACACCTCTTTGGGAAGGATGTCGATTCAGTGTTCAGTAAGTGGTATATTCCACCCTATTTTGCTAATAATTTGTCACTGAAGAAGCACAATGCCAATACATCTGCGGGAAGGATGTCGATGTAGCGTTCAGTATGCTGTATATTCCACCCTACTTCACAAATAATTTATCACTGTTCCACTACCATGCATTTTGGAAATCACATGTAGACAAGATATTCACTATTTCAAATCACACCACCAACCTAGTATTGACATGGTGGATGGATATGGATTACTTTGGTGACATGATGATATTACATGACCCAACATCAGTGGGTTCAGGCAATCCAACATCAGTGGGCTTTAGACAATCCAACATCAGTAGGTTAGGTTCGGTCTTTTTAGGTTGCAATTTTGCATTATTCTTGATTATATACCACCCCTTTCAAATCCCATATTCCACCCCACACTTTTCCATACTTCATTGGGGAGAGAGAGAGAACAACATGTATCTACATTGCTTTAAAAATATATGGTGATTTGCAATGCTATCTGAATGAATTTTATGCTATTTTGTTGGTGAACTGACTACTTATCAACATATAAGTACTTCAGCTAGAACTGCTTATATCGTGAAATGGTTGGTTATTGGTTTTACGACACGTCGACCGTTGAGTCATGTAGCGTCGCCAATCTCTCACGCCGATTGGTCGCGGGCGAAGAGTAGCGACAGGTGAGGCTCGAACCCACAACCTTTCGATTGTGGACGAGCGTCTTACCCCTAGACCACTCGTCCCCTATATCGTGAAATGTTGACATCTCCCAAAGAAAGGAATATCACATTCATTCCAATCACATCAGAAAACACAAAAAAAAACATTGTTGACCAAAAGTTGGGTTGGGGCTTCTATACATTTACCAAATGTTCAATGCAACATTTACTATAACACAATACTTAACTCTAATGTAAGACAAAGACCTTTTGGCCAGCAACCAGTGGGTGAAAATGGCAAGTAACCTAAACTGTATAATAGGCCATACTAAATAATACAGAAATCATTTCCTGATAATCTCATCAAACTTCAGCTTTCAGGTCACCCCAGCCATCACCACATCCTAAAGAAACCATCCACCAACATCCCAACCAACTATCAATGCCTATCTGCCCTAGCTATCCAGCCCTATTCCCTTGATCCCTCTTAGCACATGTGGATTGAATGCTTTACCAATAATTTTCAAACTGCATCCATGCCTGCTTAAAGGGGTCTGTGTCATGCACGCTTATTTAGCATAAATCTCAACCCATCCATCACAAATTATAACTCAAAAACAAGATTTTCCATGAAAAAAAATTGTCCACCCTACTTTTAAATACCTTCAATGAGGATCTCCCCACAACATCAGCAGGCAGCCTGTAGTGGGAAGAACTGAGGATTTACAGAGATCCTCTGGAGCTGGAGAACATTCTTGCCACCACCCTTGACACGTGCCTGATGGGTTGCTATAACGTTTTTTTTATATATAAATATAGTGGTCAACCAATTGCTTAGAGCATTGTTCCCATGACATCATACATATCAAGAAGTTTGATCACACATTGCACACACAGCCATGTGAGTTTTGGCATCATTGCAAGAATGCACTCTGCCCCAAGACTCAGTGCACTCCGACTCTGAACCTTAAAAGTAAGATTCCTACTCTGGTAACCAGTAACAAGTAAATTTATAAATGCTTAGGAGGTCCCCTGCATATTGACACACTTGTCACGATAAATTCTGCGCATCCATGTATCAATCATATTAACCACTGATGCAAGTTTTGAGTGTGAGTGAGTGTGTGATTGTGAGATGTGAGTGTGAGATTTGGGTTTTAGGGTGCATCGACCATTGTAGATCATTTAGCGCCCAGATGCAAGTTTTGACAGACACTCCACATACTGGGGGCAAAACTGCAAAATATGGGACAAGCAGTCTGCAATGTCATGCTTAAAACAGTAGTGCACTTCAAATTTCAAAACTATCATGCACATGGTACCTATTACGGACAGCTATTATGAACATGACATGGTCCAATTCCAGATGCTGTGACTAGGTAGGTGTATTGTGACATGGTGCAGTCTGCTATAAAGTTATCCACAAACAGAATAAAACAGCTATTGGATATATCCCATTGATTTCTGATGGAGTTTAAAGGAACTTCTGATGGGCCATGGTGAATTTTGACACCCTACTGTATTTGTGTATGTCACTCACCTGATGAAACCCCATTATTTTAACCAAGGACATGCATGACATCTTGGGCTTGCACTGTGCAAACATAAAAATACGGTATGCATAATCAATACACTGACCATGGGCTGGCCTTCCAGAACAAGTATGGCTTGAGGGTACCTGCATATCATTAACAAATAAACAGGTTTGGGGTGATTCTAGATGAGAAAAACATTAAGCCAGATATAGAACTAAAACATGGGAAAATCAGCTCAGAATGTAGTGTGCCCACATTTGTGATTTTAGACATCAAGGCCAGGATGCAAGTACATTTGAAATTGAGACAGAATCCAAATCCTCAGGTGGTGGTGGATTTGTGCTTTAGGGTGCGTCGACTTCATTGGTCATTTTGCACCCATCCAAATCCTCAGGAGTGTGCAAATCACCCTAAAGTGCAAATTTACCAAAAGCCTATGCTAACCAAACCTAACCACATTGTTTGCTTCATGGAGGTAAAATTGGTGTAAAACTTATCTCATGGATACCTGGATTGATTATTTGGGCTTAAGGGTGCCCAGACTACACAGTCATTTGGCACCCATTCATGGAGACCTTGAAGTACAATAGTACCCACTGCCTAGGTGCCTAGGTACCTACTTGCTTACCTATGAGAAGCAGGGGATATCTGAATATGTTCCATTTCCCGAACACCCACCTTTGGACATCTCCCATGTTATGTTCAGCACATAAATAACAAAAAGATGGTGGTACTGATAAACGATGGACCATTCTCAACCAAAATATATAGGTCCAATTGCATAGTTCTACCGATTCCTTGTGCACAGAGCTAGCAAAGTCCACAGGTGCCATTTTAGGCTTCCTATAGCAGTTGGCTTAAGAAAACCATAAGGAAGTGACCTCCACTATCTGCTTGCAATTACACCAGTATTTTTTAGTGGCTACTAATAGCTTGTACCACAACAGCTACAGTGAAATAATCCTGCCCAACAACACTTTTGTGTTCAGAATATGGCACTACAAAATAATGATGTACTTTAAATACATAGAAGATCAGTGCAACTATGAGCCACAAGGGCCCTTCTTCATTGCACTCTGGACAATGAACCAGTTGCCCAACAAACCTGCTGATCAGCCCTCCCTGGAATACTGAAAAGCAAGCCCTCTTTTCTTATAATGAGTGTCTATGCTGTTTTGAAAGATGTTCAGTGTGCTGCTACTGACAATGGTTTCTGGCAGCTGGTTCCAATGTTCTACTACCCTGTTGGTGAAGAAAGACTGCCTTAACCTTGTTGTGCTGTGATTAACTTTAATTTTGAATTGATGACCTCTAATTGCATCATTTCTGTTCAATTCAGACATTTCCCTGAGATATCCCTGTTTCTGACCATGGACAAATTTAAAGACATCGATGAGTTCTCCTCTCAGCCTTCTATATCTAAGTGAAAACATATTCAATTTCTTCAATCTTTCCTCATATGCCAGGTTGCTTATACCATTAACCATTGGTGTTGCCCTCTTTTGTACTCTCTCTAAAAGCCAACAATCTTTTTCATAGCTAGGGGACCAAGCTTGGACACAGTATTCCAAATGTGGCCTGGCATATGCACAGTAAAGCTTCTTGATGACTTCCTCACTTTTGTATGATACGTTCCTATTTATTGCCCCAAGCATTCTTAGTGCCTTCTTCCTGGCTTCTTTGGTCTGTTCTGATGCCCCAAATTTTGTGTTAAAAATAACACCTAAGTCCTCCTACTGCTGAGTCACAGATAGTTCTTGGCCACCCATGAAGTATGGAGCCTTCATATGCTGCCTACCTACATGAATGATTTTGCACTTATCAAAATGAAATTTCATTTGCCATTTTTGGGACCACTTCACAAGCTCGTCTAGTCTTTCTGCAGCGAGACCTGCTCATTGTGTCCTGTTATTGTCCTAAAGACCTTCAAATCATCTGCAAATTTCAAAACCATACTGCTTAGGCCACTTTCAATGTTATTTACAAATATAATTAACAATAATGGCCCCAGTACTGACCCCTGGAGTACTCCACTATGAAAATTTTGCCATGATGACTGTACCATTTAACATCACTCTCTGCTGTCTATCTAAAAGCCACAACTTTATCCACTTTAGGATGCTACCTGCAATACCATGGCCTTGAAGCTGCATCATTAATCATGTATGAGGTACCTTGTCAAAGGCCTTACTAAAGTCAAGATATGCTACATCAACCTGATTTCCCTGATCAAATTGTCCTGTAGCAAAATTAAAAAGTCCAAGAGATTTGTGAGACACGATCACCCTGTTCTAAACCCATGTTCAGTATCTTGAATCAATCTGTTACCTTCCAGAAAACTAACTTCTATCCTTGATAATTGATTCGAGTACCTTGCAGACTAGGATGTGAGGCTTTAAGGTTGCTCTTTGAAAGTGGTTCTCTCACCTGGTTGGCTCCCAAAATACTCAAGCATCACTCACCCAGATGAGTTCTGTGCCCAATCGAGGGAGCCTGTATCTGTAGTTATGCCAGTCCCCTAGATTAAAGAAAAATATGATTATCAGATAGACAGGGCAAGACACAGGAGCTGGAAAGTGTACCTTAAGCATAATTTGTATGCTTAGAGTAGCCACTACATCTGCTAATATGTTGTTGTCAGTCAAGATTTCTGAAATAGAGAATATAGATTGAATATAGAGATTTAATATAGAGATTGAATATAGAAATTGAATACAGAGATTGAACATAGATATATAGAGATCTCTATATTCTGAATATAGAGAAGTAAAGCCATTCTTCAAGTTTGATTAGTATATTATCATGGTTAATCTATTCAGTATATTCATACAACAATGTGCAGATTTGAATGCAATACAGCTTTAAATGCACCCAGATCCATTAAGGCTACTATATCATCAGGCAATGAGTTCCAGGTGACACAGCATCTGAGGCTAAAAAATATCTTTCCACAATCCACTGATGCATGCCTGTGAGCCAATTTCAGCCAGTGTCCACGTGTTCACCAATGGTGCCAGCACAAACATGTCAGGGATCTTAATGGCAGAATGGCCATGAAAAATCTTCCAACATTTGATAATGTCTGCTCAAATCAGTCTACCTTTCACTGAGTACAAACCTAGTTTCTGTAATCTGGCACCATAATCCAGACCTTCCATCCCATCTGTTTCGTGTCCACCTTCTCTGCAATTCACCGGTAAATTCCGAACTAGGTAAAATGCATTTTGTGGATTTTTTTAAATACAGGGTATCTTAACGTAAAAACATGATGACCACTCATTTTTCGCAAATGATTACTTTTAAGTCAGCGACAATGAACAACTGCACAATGAAGCCATTATTACACTGCCGTGTTCTGCTTACGGTCAAGAGTTCAAAATTAAATATGATTATATAAATAATACAACAAAAAAAAAAAACCAAACCAACTAACCTAACCTAGACTAAGATAACATAGCATAATATATAAAATATATTATATCATAATATAATCTAACCAAACCTAACCTAACCTAACGGAAAACCAGAATTATCCGAAACAAATTTTTTGACGTCATCAAATATATTTAAATAAAATAATACAGCATCGCAAGGAATGTCGCTTATTCAGTCGATATGTTGAATTAAGGCAGAAACTAGGTTTTTTGTATAATACCTGCAGTGTTGAATTCTAGTTGCCTGCAATCACCTATGTAACCTGTATTTGTTTGCCAACTAAAATAATCATGATGCAAACTCAAAAATGAGTGAGTCGCACATGATTCATACCCCATATTCAAAAAAAAAAATCGATTTACCTAGTTCTGGAGTAATCCCAATCACCTATAGTAACCTGTATTCCAAACACATGATGAAACTAAAAAGGGGAAAAGATATGTGTTTTCATAAATTCAGGAGAACGACAAAGTAGAACTTAGTAGATTATAGGATTTTTCATCAAAATGAACTGTTTGAATATGGATATCTTGTTCATTTTTGTGTTCAGTAAACACAGTACCATTACTGGTTCAGCCATACAGAATGCAGTTGTAGAGCTATGTGTTGCATGATGTCTTAAGTGTTCGGAAACCCCCCTCTTCCCCTACAACAGTCGGAGTATATATTGGAAGCCGACTTGATACCTACGCCTGTATAGATATTTCCCCCCATCACCTTTTAGGGCGTTAGTGATATTGCAGGTAATGAATAGACATCACATGATTAAAACTAAATACTTCATCAAAGGATGATCAAAGATCAAAGGATGATCAAAGCTTCCCAACTAGGTAGGTGACCTACTGCATTTAGGAAAATTATTTACCAACCAACAGCCACACCTCCGTGAGCATTACTGCGTAAGAACTGTAACAACGCCAGGTTCAGCTACAGAATTCGATGCTTCCAAACTGGGAAATATTTTGTCCTAAAATTATTTCATCCACGACTCTTTCCCGAAGTAATAGCACATTTTACTTTCTTGACCTCACCTTTTAAGTAGACGGCCGACTCGCCGCCCGCCGAATGCTCCACATCCTGCCCGGGGCGTTCCCGGCTGGAGGCGGCCGAACGGAGGTATACCAGCAAAATATCCCGCGGGCCGCCCTTTCCCATGCATTTTAGCTAAATAATGAAGTGTTATAAAATGCGAAGTTGTGGATAGATTTTGATACCAGACAAGGCAAAATGATGCTGGGTTCATGATGAGCAGATCGATGGCAATGCAAAATATTGCAATTGTGGTTGAAGCCGAACTTGCATCATCTTTTTGCCAACTTTATACGATATTTAACGTGCATACCCAAAGCACCAGTGGCGCAGCCAGGATTTTCCCTGGGCGAGCCCGACGAAAAACAGATGTGATAAGGTGTGCTGATAAGATGTGCTGAAGTCAAGGGGATACAAGGGCGGCTCCAAACTTTCAAAGGGGCGCCACTACGTAAGCCTTTAGAGGAATCTGCACGCATCTGCATCTGCGCCGGGCCTTCACGCGGCGAGGTTGCGGCGAGGTTATGGCGAGGTTGCGGCGAGGTTGAAGCGAGGTTGCGTCACGCCCGCACGCGGCGAGGTTGCGGCGAGGTCGCGCCGGGCCCGCCAGCGGCGAGGTTGAGGCGAGGCTGCGGCGGGGTTGTGGCGAGGTTGAGGCGAGGCTGCGGCGGGGTTGAAGCGAGGCTGCGCCAGGTCTGCACACGGCGAGGTTGTGGCGCCGCAGTGGCAAACCCACGTTGCGGGTCCCAAGTCTCACGACCGAGCCGCAGGCTCGTGCGGCTCGGTCGTGGTCCGGTTGAGGTGCCGCAATAACAAACGGAGGCTACCGTATCATCCAGCGCAGCATCTGTGCGCCCCTTTGCGGCGAACGCTTCGGGTTCGGGCTCGCGTGAATACAAGGCCATCTGATGCGCTTGTAATACAATACAAATGCCGCCAAGACCTTGCAAAAGGTATATTGTGAATAAATACCACATGAACTTCAACACCTGAAACTGGTGGAAGTTGAGTTCCGTGCAGCGGCGAATCCAGAGAGGGACATGGTATCATCCTCTCCCTCCTCCCCCCGCCCCGAAACGGCCCAGGTGGGCCGTTGAACACTGTGCTTCTATATAGGCCGTGACGAAGCACACAAGACATTGAGCGCTTTAGGGCGCCTTCGGGCGACCGATGAGGGCTTTGAGTGGACATGAAGGGACCCTTGGCCGACGAAGTGGGACCCGGGCTGATGTAGATGGTCCAGGGCCGATGAACACAACCCCAAGCTAACGGTGAGTGCCCAAGGGCAGTTAGTTAGTTATTTGGGCTTTATGGCGCGTCGACTTCATTGGTCATGTAGCGCCCAGTGCCCAAGGGCAGATTCTGAGGGCTAGGGCTGGGCTAACGTGAAGGGCTTCTGGACAGACGGAGAGAACACCGGGTCGTTAGAAGGGCCCCCGGGCTGACGAAGATGACCCGGCGAGTAAAACGGGGATGATCCAAGATCCTCGGCCATGATCCAACGGGGAGGGCCTCTGAGCTGACGGAGATGGCTGTTGAGTCGGCGATGAAGGACCCTAGCCGCCACTTTGCCTTCCGAGGGGTGCCTCTGGCGGACAAATTCGAGTGGAGGTGTACTCGAGCCTTACCCAAGGGGCGCCTCTCGCTAACAAAAATTCGGTGGGGGCACTCGGGCCTTCCCGGAGGAGCGCCTTCTCCTCTCAGAGGGCTCCTATGGCTGAACAAAAAATTGACGGGGCGGGGGGTGCACTCGAACTTTCCCAGACAGGCGCCTTTTCCCGGCCGGAGAGGCACCATCTTCCCGTGGTGGGAGTGGGCACATTCCCCCAGTGCCCCTTGTATCCATCTCTGACCTGGTATGCTGAAAAGTGGTGGATCACCTATTAATGGTCCACGACTCATCTCATGGCCGTCAACACCACTCTCGCACTCTGTGTATAACGCATAGTGAAGTGATTTCTCAATAATTATCATCGTCACGTGTGCACAAGCAACCGACTCCTTCCTGTAAATGGCACTAATTTCGACATGGCAAACGTCAGCACGGCTCCTTAACACGTGCCCTGGAGGGCCTCTGAAAATTACGCGCACTGGAGGGGGGCGGATTCCGCCCCCCCATAAGATCTCGGCTCCTATTAAAGCTGGAGGAGCGAAATTCGTAGGGTGGATGGGTACGGTAGTGAACTCTATTGTGTGTAAATTTCATGACCTTAGGTCAATATCTTCAAGGTCAAATGAGGTCAAATTGGCAAAATTTTCTGGTTTTGCGTGGCTTGGCTTGTCATCGTTATGGATCGCTGTGATTGTGTTTAAATGCTCAAAAATTGGCATCAATGATGTTTTGGACATTACTAATGATGCAGTGCGGACGCTAGACCCAACATTTGACCTCAGGTCACCTATATAGTACCACTTTATCAGGTCAGTTACCTGTTCCAGTTACCGGAACCGGGCCGCCCGCCAGACTGCTCCGTCGGGCATCTCGGAGCAATCGGCTTCGTGAAGAAAGGAGTGAATTACATGAATAAAGTATGGAAATGCAATGACAAACAGTACAAATGACAAACAGTAGTGTATTTATGACAACATTCCAGTTGATCAAGTTTGGTTCCATTAACCTGTCATGAACTTGACCTGACTTGACCTCGGTGACCTAACATGACCTTGAAACTACATAGCATATCAATATACATCAAATAAGTCGCTAGTGTTGCCAAGAACACTTCCCTTTTGCGAGTATACGGGAAGCGCATCAGCGCCGATTTTTGTGGTCTGGCGCTATAATTTTTGTTTACTTTAATGGCCCCTAAATTGAAAATGTTTAGCCGATTTCCATTTTTCTTGCTTTAAACGACGCGCCGTTCATTTCTAAGGAGGTACGCAGAAAATCGCATATATCGACCGGTAAAATCTGCAGTTATTTGCGAAAAAACCGGAGAGGTGGGCGGATTTCGCCCCCTCCCCCTCCAGTGCGCATGTCAACACAGACATCTCGAAAAATGCGGGGCACCCGTCGTGCGGGGTACCAATCATGCGGGGTACCCATCGTGCGGGGTACCCATCATGCGGGGTACCCATCATGCGGGGTACCCTTCGTGCCGTCCCAACGTCCAGCCCCATGGGAGGGGAGTCGGCGTCCATGACCGGTGGTCATATCACACATAATGTCCGTACCTCGATCAACCCCAGCGCTGCCGCCGCCGCCGCCGCCGTCGCCGCCGCCGCCGCCGCCGCCGCCGCCGCCGCCAGTCGGTGCTGGGACGTTGCTCCGGCAGCACGAGGACGTGCCGTGCGAGCCGGCGTGCGAGGCAGCCCACGTCGGCGGCGGTGTCCGTGTCGATTCGGCAGCAGTGGCGACGTGAAGTGCGGCGGCTGTGCGACCCACGGCGCGCCACCACTTGCCAACGTCACACAGCGGCGGTCAAGTCGAGCGGCCGCGTCGGCAGCGGCGCACCTGCGGCTGTGTCGTCCTCGGAGTGGGGCCGAACCGCCGCGCTCAGCTCGGTTCGAACTCCGGCCGCGATTGGCAGCGGGCTGACGGCGGGTCCGGCCGAGGTGTCGGCGGCGCAGCGCCACCGCCATGGATCCGCACCGTCGCCAGTGGGGCCACTGCAACGGCGACGCGTGCCCACGCGCCGCGAGCGCCACCGCCGACCCGGACAGCATCGAGCTCACCTGTGTACCGCCGCTGCCGCAGGACCTCGAGCAACACATCCGCGAGTGCCAGTGCTCGTGCGACCACCTCGGCTTCGGCAACTTCAAGGTAAGCGGCTGGGTCAAGGTGCTCGGTGGTGTGTGGTGTGTAGGTGGGTGTCAGTGGTGTGTTGGTGGGTGGTCAGTGGTGTGTAGGTGGGTGATCTGTGGTATGTAGGTGGGTGGTCGGGAGTGTAGGTATATCTGAGTGATGATATTTAATATTTAGATGATTATTTCGAAATACTCTTGAGCACAGGATTACTTTTGATATCGTATACATAACAATGGTGCTCAAGTTGGCACAACAAACCCTCACCACGTGTGAATTAGTTCCAGGATTTAAGCATTCATGGAGCATATAATTTCACGACCACGGATTAGCTAAGCCTGATTTCAACCAGCAAACGATAAGGAGAGGAGTAGGATTTCCATGGATGGTTAGGAAAAAGTTCATTGTTGTGCACACTGTGCACATCAATTGAAAACATAATTATTGAATAATTATGTTTTGCTCCTCCAGCATTTACGATAATAAATTATATGCAGGTACGTACTAGCAAGGTTTCTTTTGGAAAAGCGAGGGTGCATGCAAATTTGTATGGATTCGATTACATTTTCCGTTCTTATGCTTGTGGTGGCCCACCAAAAAGACAAAACCTACAGAACCACTACACCATATACGATCATCATACGACCACCATACCATCATTATACGATATAATCTTACATCCAACACCGCTATGCTTTCACGATGCAAATGCCACATACAAATTACGGCACTAGAAAGAGTATGTTAGGCATACGGCATCCATCATGAACATGCAAGTAATTTTCATCCCAAGTTTGACCCAATTACCAAGAAGACTGAGATTTCCATTTGTTAAAAGAAAACTTTGTAAGTTGAAAATGATGTAAAAATACACATCATCCCGGACATCCATCACAAGCTACAAGCGGGGTGTAACAAATTAGGCATCGGAGCCCCACAAGCGTTTTCACTCTTGTTTTGAGGAAGGCAGCTAGAGAGCTGCGAGAAAATGACAGCATCGTGATCGGAAGAGCTGACAAAAACTTCATCTGTGTCGCCTGGAATAAACCAGATTAGCTAGGACAGATACGGGAAGTATTGTTAGGTGAAGCTAAGTTTAGACAATTCATCAGAGATCCCACAGCAGAACATCTAAGCTAAGCAAGACATCTAAGCAGGCCATAAGCTAAGGTTAACAAGTTCATTGATGAAGCCAATGCCGAAGTAGGTGGTGTGCATGAACATAGATTTGTTGGTGAGCATAGCCTGGTTTATCTAGATGGCAATATTTAATCCCATAAATCCGGGCGCCCATTAGGCTGACAATTTCCCAGATTCCTATGCCAACACATCGCCAAAACCCCACCAAAAACCTGAGCGAAGTAATCACTCCATATCTCGCCTCCAAGCATACGATGCGATCGAACTAAGCATTTGGAGGCATTATATGTGCGAAACAACCGAAGAGAATCCTGGCTTAGTTAGTTATTAGGACTTTAGGGCGCATCGACTTCATTGGTCATGTAGCGCCCAACTATGAATTAATTGAGTTGTATGAGTGAATTGAGCATCCTGGCTTCAATGAACTTTTTCCACTAACGTCTCGGTGGAAAGAACGATGTAACTATACTTCAATACGCTTATAACAATGATGTGCTCTGACCACCACAGCTTCCCAAAAGCGCGATGATTGGTTTGCTGCAAGCATGCACCACAGAAGCCCTCTTTAGATTCCACGAGGGTGACCTATACCTACATGTGGACAGTGTGGCCATGCGGGGCAATGTTCGCGCTCGCGTGCATGTGTGGAGTGGACAGTGGGCTTCTGGAGTGTCCTAACGCCAGACCTCCAATGTATTTCCGGTACGTGGGTTTCTTCGACTGTAGTACAGGTATTTTCCTTGATGTGAATACTGATGGAACATAATCTCCCTTCAGCAAGTATTCAATGAGCATTCAGTATTTAATTTTACTGATAGACGGCGGCGTGGACAACAAGCCATCCTTCTTAGGATAGCTTGTTCTTCTATCTATCTATCTATATCTATCTATTCTGCTATCATTTATGTCCACCTTAGGGTGGACATAGGTGGTGGGAAAGTAGCGATCGACGCTTACAAGAAACCGAGCGATTTGGGCAGATATATGAACGTGGGTGGAGACTCACCGATTGATACAAGCGGGGCGTAATCCGATCGTACGTAGGGGAGCCTTGACAAACTGCTCCACTGGCCACTGTTTCACGGAGCATTAGAGAGGAACTGATACGTCATACGTCGCACTGATATGTCACACTGATACGTCGTAGTGATACGTCATACTGATACTAACACGTCATACTGACACGCGTACTGATAAGTCATACTGATACTGATACGTCAGATACTGATACTGATATGTCAGATACCGATACTGATACGTCAGATACTGATACTGATACGTCAGATACTGATACTGATACGTCAGATACTGATACTGATACTGATACGTCAGATACTGATACGTCAGATACTGATACGTCAGATACTGATACTGATACGTCAGATACTGATACTGATACGTCAGATACTGATACTCATACGTCAGATACTGATAAGCAGTTAGCACAGAGATTCTGACTTGGATGTCGTTGTGCATACGATGCTAACAACTACATTTCCCAAAAGCGCAACCACACCAGACGACTTAGTGGTATTCGACGAGAATCAGCTGATTCAACATGGAAGGCTGATGGAAACGCCACGTGTCAAATAGTGATGCGGAACTGTAAATCTAGCGATGATTTTCAAAAAATTCGCCTGGCAATATATTAAAAGAGTCTCAAAACATCTTCACTGGTGATGAAATACCATGCATCCATCTCACACGCCCTCAACATTGAAGCAGAGCATTGCAGCTCACCGGTGCCGATGCAAATCTGGCGACTGTGCATTGTGCAGCCCATGAGGTTTATGCATTGGTCTGACGAAAACTTTGTTGAACAGGCATTTCAACGAATGCCTGTTCAACGACGTATTTACTGGTTATATCCCCCAAAAAAAAAAAACACTTGCAGGGCCACCACGACACTCATTACACGAGGCATCCTGATAACCAACACCACTATACTCGCACGGTGCGGCGACCGCAGAAGACTCACGGCATTAGAAACACCGTACATCAGGCACATCGCACCTGTTGTCATCATACAAACCAAGCAGCGGACGCAACTCCCGCAATGTGACGGAGTTATGGGGCAGTGATGAAGCAAACGTCTGCGTCATTGCTGTCGGAAACAGACTAGTTCTTCCATAAGTAGAACGTTGTTTATTGTGTCGATATTTGCCAAACTGTTTGATGTGTTGTGGTGCTGTGCGCATCGAATAGCATTCGAACCTCGAACATGGCCTAAGTGGGTTGAAGCGTGGACACAAATGTTAACCATTGATAATATTTCGATAGGCATACAGCATGCAGCCCAAAAGCGATCCGAGTATGCGATTGCATTCGGATGAAGGTTATGAACGTGGAACATGCAGTCGTGTTCAGCTAAGTGTGTACAAACACACACACACACACACACCTACACACACCACACACACACACATCACACACACCACACACACACCACACACACACACCACACACACACACCACACACACCACACACACACACCACACACACACACCACACACACACCACACACACACACCACACACATACACACACCACACACACACACCACACACATACACACACCACACACACACACACACACCACACACACACACATCACACACACCACACACACACACATCACACACACCACACACACACACACATCACACACACCACACACACACACATCACACACACCACACACACACCACACACACACCACACACACACACACATCACACACACCACACACACACCACACACACACACCACACACACACACCACACACACCACACACACACACC